>LPNX010949534.1:0-55432 GCA_001517045.1 Pseudotsuga menziesii | reverse complement strand
ATGGCATCTCTCCATACCTGATGCTGGGAAGCCTCCTCAAATGTGGATGGCTCAGAGTCATGAAGACTCGCAACAAGGGCCATATCATACCTGTCTGGCTCCACCACTGTCCTGATCTGTTCCTGGGGCCTACCAAATGCCTCTACCTCCTTCAAGGTCTCCTGAAGCCACTTGGGCTTCCTCTTCCTTGAAGACTGCTCCTCCCAAACTGGTCTTGGGCTCTCCTCATCTGAGGAAGTCCCAGTACCTGAAGGTCCAACACCCTGAGGACCAGTACCTGATGAACCTGTGACCTGAGGACTCAAACCTGATCCTGTCCCTGAAGTACTAGCCACCTGAATCACTGAACCTATAGAAGCTGTGCCTGTACCTTATGATCCAGTCACTCCAGAAACCTGTGGACCTGATAGCTGCATCGAAGAAGCTTGTACCAATTGAGGTGTGGGAGCTGGTGTCTCCCCCTGCTCTAACTCCCTAGACTTCCTGAAGGCTCTCTCCTCATCAAACTTCACTTCCTGCCGAACAACAACTCTCCTCAAGCTAGGTAAGTAAAGCCGATAGGCCTTCGAAGTCTCGTCATATCCCACAAATATGCCTCTCTCTGCGGTGGGATCAAACTTCGTCCTCTTCTCAGAAGGGACGTGAGAGTAAGTAAACGAGCCAAATATACGAAAGTGGCCCACCTCAGGCTTCTTGCCTGAATACATCTCCTCGGGAGTCTTACTCCCCACTGCCCTGTGAGGACTCCTGTTCTGCAGATAAACTGCAGTGCTACATGCCTCTGCCCATAGAAAGAAAGGTAACCCCTGATCATGAAGCATCGCTCTGGCTACCCCCACAATCGACCTGTTCTTTCTCTCTGCTACTCCATTCTGCTCAAGAGTGTAAGGAACAGTCAACTGTCTCTGAATGCCCTCCTGTCTGCAGAATGCATCGAACTCCTTGGAGGTATACTCACCCCCATTGTCCGATCTCAACATCCGGATCTTCCTCTCCGTCTGCTTCTCCACAAGGGCTTTGAACCCTTGGAAGACTCTCAACACAAGCTCGGACTTCTTGCTCCTCAAGAAGTAGATCCAGGTCTTCCTGGAGTAGTCATCAATGAAGCTAATGTAGTACTCAAAGCCTGTCAAAGACAATGATGACATAGGACCGCATATGTCAGAATGGATAAGATCTAGCACCTTGGCAGCTCTCGTGTCACTGCTCGGAAAAACAGTCTTGGTGTACTTTCCCAAAGCACACCCCCTGCACACATCACTCTGCTCAATGCTGAACTCCGGTAATCCTGTAACCATGCTCCTCAACAATCTGAGAGCTGGGTGATGTAGGTGGGCCATCCTCCGATGCCAAAGCTCACATAGCTCGCTGCTGCTGCTGTGTGCTAGAGCGCACTGTGGCTGAAACAAGAGCTTGTACAACTTTCCACATCTGACTCCAATGTCCATGGCACTAGACATACCTGTAGCCCTGGGATACACCTGCACTCTCCCATCTGAAAAGCACACCCCAAGACCCCTGTCCTCAATGGTGGAAACTGACACAAGGTTCTTCTTTAGCCCAGGGACATACAACACATCCCTCAGAGTCATGAGACTCATAGACTCCCTCTGAAATGTAATGGTCCCCCGACCAATAGCTCTAACAACGGTGTTGTCTCCAAGGACAACCTCCACATCTCTACCTGTCTGAGATAGCTCCGAGAACATCTCTCGAGCTCCAGTCATGTGGCTCGAGGCTCCGCTGTTAATACACCAAGTAGTAGAGGTGGATGGACCCCCCTGATGACCTGCCAACAATGAATGCTCAATATCCATATCCATGTCTATGTTGGTGGCTAAAGAGACTCTCTCTCTCTCCATCTGTCCAGCATATAGGGAAAACTCCCTCTGAAATGCATCACCAAACTCATCAACCTCTGCTGAGGCTGCACTCTGTTGTCCCTGTCCCTTCTTCTTCTTCTTGCTTGGACACTGTGAGGCATAGTGCCCAAACGCCTGACATGTATAACACTTGATTTTACTCAAGTCTTTCTTCTGCCCACTCTGCTGCTGGTGCTGCTTGGCCCCACCCTTCTTGGGACCCTTCTTCTTCTTGCCCTTACCTGCCAAAGCCACAATCTCGTCATCAACCCCACTGTGAGATGTACTGCCCTGTACAAGACCTCTCCTAGTCTCCTCCTACACAAAGTCATCCCAAAGTCTCTCCCAGGTAGGTAGTTTCTCTCTGCCCACTATGGCTTGCACAAAAGCACCCCAGGGATTTGAAGCCCCATTCAGTACGGTGCGAACAAGCTCTGTAGGGGTTACCTTCTCCCCAACTGCTGTAAGTTCATCCCGAACTGCAGAAATCCTGGTAAGATATGCTGTGACTCCCTCACCCCCATTCATCTTTATACTTTTGAGTTTCTCTTTGAGAACCATTTTCCTGTTCTCATTGGAACTCTCATACAAACTGATCAAGGCTGACCACATCTCGTGTGCCCTATCCTTGCCTGAAATGTGAGGGATTATGTGGTCTTTAACCGCATCTAGAATGATTCTCCTAGCTTTACAGTCCTGCTTGTTGAAGGCTGATAGAGCTGCTGCATCTGTTGATGCGGGAATGACAATCGGATTTGCTGTAGTGTTCCTAACTACATCCGGCCATAACTCATTCTCCTCCAGTAACAATAAAATTTTGGCCTTCCACGGCACAAAATTTCCTGTCCCATCCAGCCTATCCTCCAATCTAAGACCTGTGGCCATCTCTACACCAACCCAACAAAGTGCTGCTCACTGACAGAAGGTAAAATACTAAAATTTCTGAGTTCTGAAAATTTCTGTGTGTCTGCAAACTATCACTGTTTTCTACCCCCAAGCTCTGATACCATGTAAAAATTTCTGAGTTTTACTGTTTGCTGGTTTATGTTAACATTTCATGATTTTCACTTACAGCCGGTTTTGCATTGGCTGTAAGTTACTTAAGAAATTTTTCTGAACAATTAAACACACAGTAAAAATCCACTAACAGGCTGAAAAACACATTTAACAGTCACACCATAAAAAATATAGACTCAGAGATTTTTGGCCACTGGCCCTGGAAAAACCCCCACGGGGAAAACCAGTCAGAGAGAGAGAGATATTATTATTTCTTCAAGATAAAAATCAGACATTCATTTAGTCAAAAATCCAACTTATCTCAACCCAGAAAAATGACCAGCAAGCTGCCTTGATTTCTGTGCAAGAGCTGCCTCAGTTTCCGTGCAATTTCAGTCTCGAAAAACAGCTTGGAAATCATTGCTCTTCCTTCCTCGATTTCTGTGCATGAACAGCAAACTGATGTTCTCGATTTTTGTGCTAGAACAGACCCAAAAATCAGTCAAAGACCGTACTGTACAGGCTGCATTAAATGCAGTCGTACGACCTCGAAATCTGTGCCCAAATTTAAAGTTGCTTCCTTGGGAAACGTGCTGTACCTTTCCTCGAAACCTGTACTGGAGATTTACCTTGAAAACAGTGCCAAATCCGTACTGTACGATTTGCAATAAATGTGGCCGTACCTCTTCTCAAAATCCGTGCCAGCAATAAATGCAGGCCGTACCTTTCTCCTTGGGATCTGTGCAACCTATTAAATGCTGCTGTACTTCCTCCTTGAAATCTGTGCTAGCATTTATGGCTCCTCGATAATCGTGCCCACCAAAATCTTCTCTAGCAGGCTGCCTCGAAAATCATGCCCACTCTCAGTCTCTTCAGCAATCTCTGCTTTCCTTCTCTCTTCTTCTCTCAAGAATGAATTTTTTTTTTTTTTTGCCTCCCTCAACCCTTTTTGTCTAAACCCTAAGTAGGCATCTAATCCAATGGTGGAGAAAGATCCAATCCAATGGCTAAGATTCAATGAGAGTAAATATCACATTTATTTAAATCACTTAAATAAATTTACTCACCCACTTAAATTTATCAAAAAGTGACTTTAACTTTATAAAGTCTCATTAAGTAGCTTTTAATGTGAAGGTCACATTTTTCCCTCTTCTAAGTGACTTAGGCAAAAAGTCACTTAGGGAACATATTCCTAGGTACAAAAAACTAACACATACTACAAATACATCCAAGTCCATATATTTATGACCGCCAGATCATGATACTAAATGCTAGTATATGTCACAAAGATGAGTATAGGAGAAATGATAACCATAACACAATACAATAAATGCTGAGTCCTAACCATGCAAATAATCCATCTGAACCATCATTTGTCCAATGAGAAAACACTAAAACCAATCTAGGCATCTCCAACTACTCTGCAAATGACTAGATGACTACATCAGTCCTCAAATCTGAGTGTCCTGAGACTCAGTCCTCACATGGGAGAGTACTATAGTCCACTAATAACATAATGATCCATCAAAGCAGCTCATCTCAGTATCTCATATGTAGGAGATCTGGCTGAAAAAATGTACTGAATCTGAAAAATAGAATATGGTAGCCCGGCTACTATATATGTGATAACAAGAATCTTTCTGGATCTTGATTCTTAACCCTCCAGTAGTGTAGGCAGAACCGGGAGGTTAACATAACTCAACGTCGTATTTTGGCTCCAAAATGGGTAAACAGATGCCTTAAATTTTTGTTCCTTGGCAGAACTTCTTATGCTATCGGTTCCAATCTTCTCAGCAGTTACTTTTGGTTCATGGTACATTTGGGCTATGTGATATCCTCTCTTCCCTGCATCTTGGGAATTTTGGGTCCTTTATTTGGAAGAGAATGTGGGATTCCTAGAAGCTTGTTGACCCTTTGATCAAGTGGAATTCTCTAGTAGCTTTGATGTCTTTTGACAAGCTGGCTGTCAAAGATATCATGGGGTTGATTCCTTTTTTAGAGTTGTACAAGCTGAATACTGATTTGCAAGGACTTTGTGGCAGGAATGATGGAAATTTGGGAAGCAGATCCAACAATATGACACCAAAAAGTTATACTCTATCTTGCACCAGAAGCATCCTTTGTTTCTTGTATTGAATGCCAGATGGATGTCTTTGATTTGCAGGACAAGTGGATTCACCGGCTACACAGTGTTTGGCTGTTTTGCCTAAGCTATAAACTTTGTCTGCCCTTGTTTAAAAGTGGAATGACGGATGGTCTTTGTCAAGTTTGTGGCTGACAAGAGACAGTGAAGCACATCTTATGGGACTGCAAGTTTGCTGAATGGTTGGGGTCACCTCCCCAGGATTGTGATGATCTACTGCTCAATGCATCCCGCAGGCATGATTCCCATTATAGCTTAATTTATGTTTGATTTTCTGGACTTCTCTTTTTGTGTGAGCCAGCTGGCCATGTTTAATGTTTTTAATGACTGTGATATGTATTGGCTTGACCATTAAGCCTATCTAGCAATTTTGTACTTTGAGATAGGGCAGTTTTAACTATTGATTACTAGTTTCCAGCACTGTTTTCATGTTGAGGCTGACTTTGTGGCCCTCTTCTTTGTACAAAATGTGCTGTATGTACATATTTTGATTATCGTAATAGTTAAAGAAAGTATTTTCTTCGAAAAAAGTTAGAGAATCATACAATCCTCTATGGTTGTTTCATTCTGTAGATGTATTCATTTGATCTTTAATGTATCTTGCTTTGCTTCTGCAGTTTTGGTACCCTGATGACAGCAGTCTTAGAATGGAGAGGTATCCCAACCTATGTGTTGGGCCTTGCTCGTGGAGTAAGTGCCATCATTGGCATATCTGCAACACTGTTGTACCCCATATTACATTCTCATCTTCATTCGCTTCGCACGGGACTTTGGTCCATTTGGATTCAGGTATTTATCTGTTGTTTCTCTCTTTATTGCTTTGTATTTGCTTCTCATTGTTAATTTCGGTACAATAGAAAAACAATCCAATTCTATTGCACTGGATGTTGGTGTCCTGACAGCTATAAATTCACTAGGGGACAGTTTGTGAAGATACAGAGCAAGTTCAACCATATTCCCAGTCAATATTTAGAAATGAACACTATGCTGAATTGATGGGAACCACTCTTTTCTGCAACATTTTCATATTTTAATTTTTATAGTTGCTGTATAAGAAATGTTTGTTCCACCTACAACTGTGAGAGATATCATGCCTTTGTGGCAACCAGTGACGAGCATCAACTTCTTCAATCTTCATATACAGATGAGGATGTGTGAGTTGGGGGGTGTAGAAAGTATAGATTCAAGTAAAAATATGTGACATTGGTCTGCAAAGAGAAGATAAATCTCATAAAAAGGGCGCACAAAAGAAATCTCTAAGAAACAAGTGTGAAAAGGCTTTAAGGTGTAATTCTGCCTTTTGGAGATCGTTTCCCTATACACGAAAGAAAAATATACTTTTTAGAGAAAAACGAGTTATTTATATGACAATTCAAGTATAATGCATCTTGATTCTCGAGACTAAGTTTTCATGTCATAGTGCATTTTCTGTTAACAAGTTGTAACACATTTTGTAATCATAGGTTGAAATCCAAAGGAGAATACTGTCCTTGCATTCCAATGACAAAAATGATGAGATTAGGGATGTTAGGAGTCAGCACTGGAGTTATTCATTTATACTTTACACTCTTTCATCAATCTTTTTTTTGGTTAATAATAATATAGTTAGCACGAATGAACATAAACATGAAGAGTTATATATTTCAATTTTTCATTTGTAAATGAGCCCTTTTAGGCTACAAAGATGCTTTCCACCCTCCATGGTTGTTTGGTACATATTCTTGAAAATTTTGGATTAGAGGCATTGTTGTTGCACAACCTAGCAAGGATTAATCGGCTCTAAACCAGCACAAACTCAAGACAATACCTCTTGTTTGCGCCTAATTTGCACCTCGGGTCACGTGGCAGAAATCTTCAAGCCACTGGGTGCGACCTTGGGGGCAAGCTCGAGCCAAGTGCTTGTTGAATTTTAGCATTAGAATGTATTCTTAAATTTTGCAGACTATAAGATAACAATAAGGCAGGTGCAGTAGATAAATCAAACATCACACACATGAACACAAGATGTTTTTCACAAGGAAACCTTTAAAGGACAAAAACCCCAAAAGCATTAGTAATTCATCTCTTAAATGAGATGACCGAGTTATGTAGAAGAATCTCAGAAATTGTTAAACCCTAACAGGTTAACCACTGTCAAACCCTCGCCAACTTTGACCAAAATTCTCAAGGTCAAGTTTCATAAAAAATACAGATCTAGGGCAAGTTGCCCAGATCAATTTTCTTGCTGCCCGAAATTGGACAGAGGTTGCCCAAATTCAGATCTACACTGTCTGAGTCTGCTTGGAACAATTTTGAGTCTACTCAAGCCACTATACAACTGACCGAAGCCTTCCTGAGGCCTGCCCGTGAAGCTACACTGCTGCCCGATGGTCTGCACTGCTTCCCGAGTTCAGACTGAAGCTGCCTGAAATTTCCTGAGTTTGCTCGTGAGTGTTCTGAGGCTTCCCGGAAGAAGAATAAACCTCCCTGAAATTTCTGTTCCAGTCTGAAGATGATAACAGGCTGCCCGAGGTTAATTCTGGGTTGCCCGTGAGTCCTATTTTGCTGCCTGGATGTCTTCTAGACAACCCAAGATGTTGCTGAGGCAGGACGTGAGCGAAAAGACCATACCTGATATAGTTTAGGGCTGTTGCCCAAGTGCCCGAACCTGCCAACAACTGCCCGGATTTCTTCTATGGTTGCCCGGGGAGAGATGAGACTTGGTCGAATCCTGCTGCAGCTTGCTCGAATGCCTAACATGCTTCCCGGATGTTGTTGTTGCTTCCCGGATGCTACTGGAAGGTGTTGATAGCCAGTTAGGGGTGCCTTTGTTGGAGAAGAGGCTGACTGAGGAGGGAGGAAGGCTGCCTAAGCCTTCTAGCAGCTTCCCATGAACCTGCTGTTAATGCCGTGAGGATTAGGGTGATGTCCTAACCCTTAACCTAAGATGGTCGTGATGGAGAAAAGCTGACTGAGATGAAGATCTTGTTGCTGCTGTTTTGAATAAGATGCCCTAGCTAGAATAAAATTCACATTATTTTATTCTTTTGAATTTTGGTCCACTTCCAGGTGCAATTCTTAGATCGTGTATAGCTACACATAAGCAAGCAAGTTGAAGCTTCAAATGCCAACTCTATGGATTATATTATAACCTTCTAAGCTAGATAACACAGCATGCATGAATAATAAAATAACTACACAGATATCACCTTGGTTATAAGCCAAATATTCACCATCAAGTTCTTGCACCATCAAATTGTCCTCCAAATACTCAACTTTATTCATAACATTGATAAGAAATTACAATCATACGGGCAGAGGTCCTCTCCGAATCCATCCCCTCTTGAAGTGATTCGTAACTACTCCTCATGAATCAAATCGCAATCACTTCTTTGCAAATAATTGCTTGGATATGGTTTATAAAATTAAATTACTTATCTAAATGGATGCCCCCCCCAATCCACCTCACGCTAGCCTTAACATGTGAAGAGATAAATAATGTTATAACTTGGTCCCTCTTTAAACCAAAGTTTGATATTTGTAAGCAAACTAATGTTGGAGAGAAACGTAACTTGATAGGGGGACCCATGCCATGTTACCTCTTTTAAATAATTTTTTAATTTTCCACCTTTTTCAAACTTTGACTTTAGTGCATTTCTTCCTAATTTAGCAATTAAGTGCCAATTTGGTGCTCAGTTAGCCAGATGATGACTTTCGGGATGCTTCTGCAGGACGAATGATGGTGAAAGTGGCCCTCGGGGTAAAGATGCTGCTCCGAGCTTGAAAATGAGCCCAACCATGTCGAAAACGGATTCCGGATCACACTTTTATTACATTTTGAATTTTTCCATTTAAACCATTAAAAAATGGTTTAAAAAACGGAAAAAAAATATTTTTCTCGGAATCCAACGAAACCTTAGAGGTACCTAATACATGTTCATACGACTCAATCGGAATGCCTAGCATGACAAAATACACTGACACGAAGGCTCTAATAACCTCCCAAGGCCGAAACATCAAGACAACTACCCCTGCTTTGGAGGAGTGAGTGAAAAACTCAGAAATTATTGGTCGTTTGTTCAACAGCCAATAATAACCAAGGGAAAAAACACTCTGGGCTAGTCGGGTTGATGCCCAAGTCTGGGAAGCCGAGCCTTTTATAAAAATTTAAATGCTAGGACATTTTTTACAATTTCCCCAAGGGGGTATGAACATGTATTTTACAAAAGATAATCAGCTTAGCCAAGAACTGGCTAACTCTGGAGCACACTGAACTTCTGAACTCTGATTTTGAACAAGTGTACTTGTTCAATACTCTAGCGGCTCACCAAAAAATGCATGAAGTGCAAAATTAGTGGATAACATCTGGCTCCAACTGCGGGACGTGTGTTCGATCTAGTCTCTTATGCAAGGAGAGCATACGAGAACACCAGAATCTTTGGTTTCCATACCCTGTAAAAACATTTCAACTTGACAAGAAAACCTCAGTAGCACAAGCTTTATGAAAAAGAGCCAATGATCCAAAAGTTGCTTTATTCAAAGGAATGACAAAACTTAACTAAAAATTTATTTATTTCTAAGTACAGAAAGAAAATGCTCACTTTGAGGAGCCTATTTTCCTACTCTAAGCATGATATAAAAAAGGTTAGGTGTAATCATAAATCTAGTGTAGCCACCTGAGCATTTTATTAATATAAAAAAGTTTTGCCTTGTCTTTGGTTACCAGCCAAAGTAAGGACACAATTTTCAGAAAATGCAAATCTGCGTGATGATCTAGAATGGGGGGGCTGGATGGGAAATCATAGGCATGAATAATATCGTCAAACTTCTTCCCAAATTGGTAGGTGCTCGCGCGAGCTACTTCTATCCATGATTGGATAGCGCTGATATACAAATCGGGATGATGAGGCAGGTCGACTACTCCATCATGCTGATCATTAAGGCTTATCAAATAATAACTCATTGTATAAGCCCCAAGCTGCTCCAAAACATAAGGAACATCTATATGTGAAGACGATGGCTGAGAAAAAACTTCAACTAGTTGCACCCCATCTGATTCTTCACTATATTTCTTTTCCAAGTCCTCGTTATAGATACTCAGATACAACTCTGACTGCTCTTCTTTACAACTTTCATAAGTTTCAGAATAACAACTCCCCATGCTGGACACATCATAGATGAGATTCTCAAAAATATTTTCAAAAGTATCATAGGTTGGATTTTCAATAAAAGTCCAATAGTCATCATCGCCATCTATGTTGGATATGAGAGATGCCTCATCACTAGTATCAAGTCCCTGGCTACACTCCTCATTCTGCTCAAAACAATCTTCTTCAAAAAGCTGGGTTTCAAAGATATCACATGGGACCCAACTTCCCAAATATTTGTCATCCGGTGGGGAGCATGGAGGACTTTCATCACATGAAACCTCTAAGATTTGATTTTCAATTAAAGTCTCGTAGTTATCATCCATCTCAGATGTAAGGGATCCTTTCTCACTTGTACCACATCTTTGGTTATATCCCTCCTCATGATCATAGTCATCTTCTTTAGAAAAAAGGTCACAAGGTAGTAAACCTTCCAAACTATCATCATTATGCTCATTTGTAGGATTAGTACCAAAGTTTTTAGTGAGGTTATCCAATTGTTGACTATAATCTTTAACTTGACACCAGGTTTCTGTGGTGACAGGATGGAGCTGTCCAACTGCGTTAATGTACTCAGGCTCGCTTGAATATTGTTTTGCCTCGCTCCAACTTTCTCCAAAAATATCATGCATGTCACCTACATAGTTTATGTACTCATGCTCGCTTGATGATGCTTTAGGACCACAACCCTCTGGAAAACCATGCTCCTGAACATAGCATGCATAATAGCAGGAAGATTTTTCATGAAGGTCTTCACATGCCCTACAAAATGGCATGTAAGTTTCAACCATGTTAGCAGCCTCTAACTGATGAGGAGGCCTCTGTTCATGGTTGGGATTTCTTCTTTGCCATGTTGGTTTTGCAGGGAATGTTTTAAGAGGTGGTGGAGGTTGAGTTTTTTCAACAGTTATGACCTGATTCTGAACCTCTTTAATCTGTGCTAAGTACTTCATTTCCATGTCTTTCATTTTTTCTGTTAGGTCCATGAGCTTCTTTTCATATGCCTCATTTGATGGCTCTTTTCCTTTAGGTTCCACAGTTTTCAGAGGAGTTGATGATCTAAAGTAACCCTGGATGTTTGAATCTCCTGAAGACTGCATGTTTTTATCAATTTTGATAGCCAAACCTTGAGCTTCAAGCAATGTGGTGGGCTCCTTGTCTCTTATCTAATACTGTATTTTGCCACTTAATGCTTCTATGTAATAATCCAAAGTGGAAGCTGCAGGAGGAGCATAAGTAGTGTTGTCCACCGATTGCACACCAGCAGTTGAAAGCTGTCTCCTCATTTGAGAAAGTGGGATATGTGTGACCTTGGGGGCAAGCACAGAGCTAGGTACTGTCACCTACTCCTAGCTCCTTCATTTAAGCCAACTCCTAACGAAGCCAAGGGGGGTAGTCCCTAAAAAAGAGTTTCTATGGCTCTTAAGTTAAAGTGTTTTAATGGTTACGAATGCGGATGGGTGTTTGTTTAGGAGTTATTTATAATTAAGTGTGTTTGTTTATTATGAGTTCGACACATAAAACAAAGCAATCCACGTTGCTAGCAAGAGATTAAAAGATAAGTAATGATTCCAGACTTCACAAATATGCATTCACAGATAGAAGTTAAGAAGGTCAAAGACCAGTGGCTTATGGAGTCAAAATACTGAAAATGCATATTTGAAATTAATAGCAATTCTTGAAATAAAACTAGTGAATATTAGGTTGTGCAAGTGCTCTTGGTATATTTTTAAGGATTTTAAGTGATCTTGCTTAAGGTGTCTGGAAATCCTAACCGGAAATACCTTCAGTGGATCCGTTCAAAGACATGACAGACCTGTCTAGAATCACAGCTAGGTGTTCAATAACTTAACCAACTGTGTTCAGATTGGGTTGCTCGGCGTGCACACTTGGAATTTGCCCACTACCTGAGTATTTTATTGAGACAACGCCGATGCGTTGGTTATGGGGTAAAATTTTTAATTAAATTGTTATTGTAGTCTTAGCAAGTCCGTTCACCATTTTGAGTACGAGCCCAACTCGAAAGTCGGCAGAGCATACTAGGTGAAGGATATCAACGAAGTAAGTTAATTAGAGGGGTGTGTGTTGAAAGTTTTATTAAGTTAATTAATTAAACTCTCCGACAGAGAGCGCTCTTGACCTTGTCTTATGACAGAGGTTCAAGAGTCTTATCTAATCTAGATGCCTAATGCAAGGATTATGCAAGACTAATGATGCTCTCCGATAGAGAGTGCTCTTGACTTGTGTTTCTGCAAGTTCAAGAGTCTTATTTATTGATTAATTGATTAAACACTTAATGGAAAAATAATAAAGATCTAATCTACCCAAGAGTCTCTTTCAGGCTTCTTAGGGCCCTAATCGGGAAAGCAAGGAGGTAAGTATACTAAAAGAAAGATGTCACATTCAATTTGAATAATTAAAACAATACTTTTTAACTCACCTTTTATGAACAACAAATTAATCAAATATGCACTACTTGAGTAAGATTAGATGATTATACTACACTATTCTACCATTAGCAATAAATAAGGAAAGCATGAAAGAGAGACGATACAGGATTCCCCCAAATGGGGGAAGAATGGTGTGGGAGCCGTAATCCCACTCGCTTTTTATTAATTTACAATTTTTTGATGACTTGTTCTTTGCCATTTCTTGGAAGAGCAAGGAAAGAAAGGGATGGAAGAAGAGAGGAAATTGTCTTTTTGCACTTCTTGCTTGCTCTCTTGCTTGCTTTTAGCCTTTGGGCTTTTCTCGATTCTTCTTGCAAATAAGAGCTTTAAACAGTTTAAACGTTATGCATTAGTTAAGACTTTGAAAAACAAATTACAAACTAAAATCTCGAAAAAGGGGGCAAAAACCAGCAATGAAAAAAGAGGAAAGAGAGAGGAGAAAAACCAAAGAAGATGAGAGAGAAAAGGTGAGAAAGAGGGCTGTCCTAAAGGTGAGAAAGGGGGCTGTCCAAAAGCGAAAAAAAGGCTGCAAAACAGTAAAAAAGAGGGCAGCGAACAATCAAAAGAGGGCTGTCCAACAAATGAGAAAGATAGGGCCAAAAAACTAGGGCAAAAAGGGGCCAAAACTAGGGCAAAAGAGGGCTGTCCTAAGTGAAGAAAAGGGGCTGCAAATTAAAGTGAAAAGAGGGCAGCGAAGAAGAAGAAGTAAAGGCAAGCCAAACAAGGCAATGGGGAGGAAGCCTAAAGGTTGGAAAAAGTGAACTAGGGCTTCCTAAATGACCGGTACCCAAAAGAACATTAATTTGTGGATGGAACCAAAGAGAAAGAGAGTTATTCCAAGCTTTCTTTTTGAAGCAAAAGATGACGAACACTGTAGGTTCTGCAATTAAAAATGTTAGATTCAAATGGTTGTTTTAAAGCATGGGATAGAAGCAGCTAAGCTCACACACTTCTACAATCTGTGAAGCTTGAACCACATCAAAACTTAAAACAAGAAGTGAGATAAAATGTATGCTAGTATGTTAGGAAAATCAAATCAAGATCAACATTTTGTATAACTTACTACTCATGTCCATCAAAATATCGATTTACTTTGCATAAATTACCAAATTGAAGCTACAAATGGCTATTCTATTGTGCCAACAATGGCCTTCTTGAGCTAGCAAAATATTTAACCACATACAAGTATTTAAATGAGATGAGTTAGAGACAATATCACCTCAACCATGAGGAATCCAGCACAATCAAAAGCCTATAGACCTCCAAAGTCGAATATCTTTATTAACAAAGCCAAAGCAAAATGCTTGATACAATTTTCTCAGAGTAACATTAACCCAAAAGTTCCATCCGAATAGAGCTAAAGAAGCCTCTATTTATACAATAAATGAAGAACCCAAAACCCTAAAACCAAACAACTAGACCTAACCGCCCTGGCCACCACTGATAGAGCAAACCTAAAGAAGATGGGCTGGGAATGAGTGGAGGCCTCCACCTATGCAAGGATTCCCCATTCCAACCCTCAGCACCGAAAACCGAGCCCAAACTGAACCCACACGTGTGATGATGCCCCTGTTGGAGAGAGGAGGCGTGAGCATGTAGGTAGAACCACATTCTAGGTATGGAGGCAACCACTGCTAGGTTCGGAGAGGCCACTGCAGGTGTAAAATTCAGTCTTTACCTCGATCAAATCATCAGACCAATGAGTGCTCTCCATCTCATCAAATTCGGGAGTTTAGTTGGAGATGACAAACCCGTTAACTGAATATAAATTTATTGCTCACTGAATGCTGACTGAAGCTGAGTTATGAAAACTCCAATCATCATAAATTCCCAGTGAGATGTCATTTAGCATTTTATTTCGCTGAATTTGGATTAATTTGGAGAGTTTTAATTTTCTCCAAAATAATCATTTTTTAATAAAAACTCCATTTTTCCCCAAAAATGAATTTTTTGAGAAAATGTGTGTTATGTGCCTGATTGATGATCTGAAAGTTGGATCTGACTGGCTGGCTGATCAAGAATGATTTTTGGCTTAAGGTTAGAGCCTTCAATCACTGAATTCGGGGTCCGGATGACCGACTTGTTACCAACTTTTTTGTACCATAGTTGGGTTACTTGAGGAGCCGTCGGTTGACAGACTTGTTCAAAGTCTGATTCTAGTGTATCAGTTGATCCATCTTCTTGTCTAGCCAATATTGGCTAGTCACTTTTTTATTTGAATAATTTTGACCATGGCCCCGCGGGGTTTGTAATAAAATGTGCTAGTAGGATATTTTTGAGTGGTTCGGTATCCTGAGACGTAGAATCTCAAATAGGGTATTCCAGGGAGTTTTTTTCCCCTGACAATTATGCTTTGCCTTCAGTCGAGTATAATTGACGAGGTTTTCTCCCGCTTCCTCCAAAGCTGGAATGCCCGATGTTAAATTCTGGGCCTTGGGGGGTTATTAGAGCCCAACTGAGTGTTATAAGCCTACTAGACATTATTTAGATAGATCATGGTCATGTCCTAAGTCATCTGGACACATAAAAAAATTTCGAAAAATATTTTTCGAACAGTGAAAAATTATTTTTTAATTTTTTAATTTTTTAATTTTTTAATTTTTTAATTACTTTTCCTAAGTTTTTTGGGTTAATTTTTCCATATATTAAATGGAAAAAACCCGTTCGTGGTAAGTCGGTCATCCGGACTCCGAATTCAGTGATTGATGGCTCTAACCTTAAGCCAAAAATCATTCTTGATCAGCCAGCTAGTCAGAACCAACTTTTAGATCAACAACTGGACACAATGCTTTTTTTCTCAAAAAAGTCAGTTTTGAGTAAAGAAATGAATTTTTATTAAAAAATGATTATTTTGGAGAAAAATAAAACTCTCCAAATTAATTCAAATTCAATAAAATAAAAGGCTAAGTGACATCTCATCGAGCACTTATGATGATTGGAGTTATCATAACTCAGCTTCAGTCATCATTAAGAGAGTAATTAATTTATTATCAGTTATCAGACATGTCATCTCCAGCTAAAGATGAGATGGAGAGCTCTCATTGGTCCGGTGATTTGATCGAGGTGAAGACTGAAGCTTACACCATCAGTAAAATTCCCAGACCTAACAAAGTAGGTTTCCAGACCTAGCAGGCAACTTTCCCATGCAGCAGAGTGCCTCCTTTAGTAGCTCACGCCCCTCTCTCTCCTGAGGGCGCCTTCCACACGTGTGGGCTCATCTGTGGGTGGATTTCAGTGTTTAGGGTTGGAGTGGGGGCGCCTTGCCTGGGTGGAGGCCTCCCCTCACTCCCGATTCTCCGATTTAGGTTTGAACCTCTGTTTGGTGGCCAGGCTGGTTAGGGTTTGAGGTTTGGTTTTAGGGTTTTAACACTGTCTCATTGTAATAAATAGAGGCTCTATCAGGGTGGATGATTGATGCAAAGAACCTCTGGTAAAATATTGTAATGCTTGTTGCTCTTATGCAACCTATTTTGTAATAAAGAAAGGCTTTGGAGGCTCATGCTGTGTGGATCCTGGGTGCATATGTTCCTGCTAATGAGGTGAAATTGTTCTAGTTTCTTTACTTTTGATAATGTGTGGGTATTAATACATGCTTTAGAGGGCTTCTATAAGCACGTAGGAATAGGTATTTGTAGCTTCAAGTTACCTGTTTATTTCATTTACTTTCAAAACCCTCAAAGAGCATTGTTTTATTTAGCTGTATTTCATGCTTTTGAGATTTGATTAGTAAATAATACATGTTTTAACCCCCATGTTGCCAAGTGTATAAGATTGTTTTGCAGATCACTTTATTGTATCAAGTAAGAGGCTGAGCTAAGTTGCATCTACTCTTCTTGGAGCAAAGCATATGTACCTAGCAGCTGCATGCCATTGGGATCCAAAGTGATTTTAGGGATTCAAGATCCAAGTGGTTCATCTTCGTCATTCACCCTAAAGTTAAATTTTCTCATTATTTTACTTTATGTTGCAAGTAGTATCTTGATCTATAAAGTAAATCTTTTGCAGCTACTTGCTTCCATTTCTAGATCTAGGAAGTGTTTTTTCTCTTAGATCTAGTTGGTATTTGAAGCAGCACAAGGTTCATTAATTTTGCTCAAATGCTAGGTGTATTTTTGTAGTATATTCTATTGTTTAACCCATCATTTTATAGGTAAATAGATCGCTGGTTTTTTCTCTCTCCATGACAGGTTAAGCGGGAAAACTTGCAAAAAACTAAGGAATTAAGCTACAAAAAACTTCCCATTGTCCCTCTTCTTAATCCCTTTGCTACCGGTCGCTTTGCTTTGTTTATTTTACCTCTTCTTCATCGCTTCCCTGTTAGTACCTTTTTTACCATCCCTTTTTTCTCTTTTTGGACAGCCCTAGTGTGCCCTAGCTTTTTTCTCCTTTTTGCCTCTTTTTGCCCTAGTTTTTGGGCTTCCTTTAACTTTGTTTTTGGCCATTTCTTTTACTTTTGTTTGTTGTCCTATTTTGCATTTTTTATGACAGCCACTTATTTCCTCTTTCGCTGCCCCGTTTTCTTCAATTTTGTTCATCCCTTAGCTTCTTAGTTGGCTGCCCTATTCTTCCCTTTCTTTGGTTTTGATTCTTGCTTAGTTTGTTTGCCTTCTTTCTCTCATCTTCTATTGCTTCAGCCCTCTTTCTTTTTGTTCTTTTTTACTCTCTTCAAACTTCTTTCCTTTACCCTTTTCAAAGTTTAATAAAAGATCTCAAAAGTAAAAATACAAGGCACTCTCCTTTTTACAGGTTACAAGATTTGTAGAGTTATTTTACCTTTATTTGAAAAGTCCTTTCAAGGATCAGGTTCCTTAAGGCACATTGTATAAAGTTTAATAAAAAATCTTGTGTTTGAGTGGGGTTTTTAAGTCCCCACTCTCATCCTCCCCCATTTGGGGAGGCTTGTGTTGAGTGTATGCTTTGATTAGTGCTAGTTTTCATCATTCATTACATCTCATGCTTAGATCACTAATTGTTAATTCATCATTGCTAAGATTGATTACTCAGTTCAATTGTTTATCTTTCTAAGTTAATCAACTACTTAAATCTCTTGAATCTCACCATAAGGTGGATCAAGAGTGCTCTATATCGGAGAGTTTAAGCAACTAATATCATCTTGTGCTTGTTTAATCAATTAATAATCTATAAGTAAGACTCTTGAACTTGCAAAAACACAAGACAAGAGCACTCTCTATCGGAGAGCATTTTATATTTGCATAATCCTTGCATTAGCTTCATATAGATTAGATAAGTTTCTTGAACCACGGTCATAAGACGAGGTCAAGAGCGCTCTCTGTTGGAGAGTTTTAATTAATTAACTTAATAAAATTCACAACTCACACCCCTTTAATTAATTAACCCCTCCCTCCTTGCCGGAGTATGCTCTGACCGATCTTAGATCGGAATACCCAGAAACGACATTGGATCTCTAAACCCCACAAGAGGAACTTAACAAAAACTTTTCCCCATAACCAACGCACCAGCATTGTTCGATAAATACTGAGGCATGTGGGAAAATTCTAAGTGTGGGCATCGGGCTACCTAATCTGGGCACTGGTAGTTAAGTTATTGAACACTTACCTTTGATCCTAGACAGGTCCGTCATGTCTTTGAACGGAGCCACTGAAGGTATTACCGGTTAGGACATCCAGCTACCATAAGTGAAGATCACAAGTAAAAACTCTTAAAAACTTACCAAGAGCACTTGCAAAACCTAACATTCACTAGCATCTTTTGGGATTCACATATTTACACTCGAAGCATCTCTGATAAGTTGACTCCATAGGCACTGGTCCTATCTTTTACGTATTGTTGATAATCTGGGCCATTTGTCCGTCAAATGTTTAATTATAAATCATATCTGTGAATGCTTTATCTATTTTGAAGTTCTCAAATATTTGTCTATCTTTCAATTCCGGTGATAGCAACGTGGATTGCTTTGTCTTGTGCTCAATTCATCACATTAATCATCTTAAATCACAATAACTCCTAAACAACACCCATCCGCATCTGAAACATCTAAAAATTAACTTAAACATTGAGCCATAGAAAACTCTTTGTTAGGGACTACTCCCCTTGGCTTCGTTAGGAGTTAGCCTAAACGGAGGAGCTAGGAGTAGGTGACAGTACCTAGCTATGTGCTTTCCCCCAAGGTCACACTTCTCCCACTTTCTCAAGTGAGGAGACAACTTTCGGAAGATTTCTACTGCTGGTGTGCAATCGGCGAACAACACGACTTATTACAAACGGGATTTTTCCATTTTATTTATGGAAAAATTAATTTAAAAACTTAGGGAAATAATTAAAAAATTAAAAATTAATTTTTTTTTTTTAAACCCGTTCGAAAAAAAAAATCGAATTTTTTTTAAAGGTCCTATTGACTTAGGACAAGACCATGCTCTACTCAAACAATGCCTAGTAGGTTTATAACACTCAGTTGGGCTTTAATAACCCCCCAAGGCCCAGAATTCAAAATCGGGCATTCCAGCCTTGGAGGAAGCGGAAGAAAACCTCGTCAATTATACTCGGCTATAGGCAAAGCTTAATTGTCAAGGGAAAAAAAACTCCCTGGAATACCTTAGTTGAGATTCTACGTCTCAGGAGACCGAACCACTCAAAAATACCCTATTAGCACATTTTATTACAAACCCCGCGGGGCCATGGTCAAAATTATTTAAATGAAAAATTGACTAGCCAATATTGGATAGACATGAAGACGGATCAACTAATACACTGGAATCAGACATTGAACATGTCTGTGAACCGACGGCTCCTCAGGTAACCCAGCTATGGTACAAAAAGTTGGTAACAAGTAGCAGGGATGGAATTTGATAATTCTGTGAACCTATCGTTGAATTCACCCATGGTTTCCGTATCAGATTTCTTCATACTAGTTAAGGCTGCCACTAGATGTCTAGGTTCCTTTTTGTTGCCAAATTTTTCGAGGAATGCAACCTTGAAGGCTGCTATGGTAGGGAAAGAGTTGTTCGGCAAGTTGTCATACCAGTTTTCAGCTTTACCATCCAAAGATAGAGAAAAAAGGGTCATGTATACATCTTCATGTTTGTCAGTACCCCTGACATAGGAACCACAGTGTCTGTAAAAGTTTCTAATATGCTGCGCAGCAGAGGTAGAGGCATCAGTTCCATTAAAATTCATGAGTTTATCAATAGCCTTCTCAGGAACGTCATGGGGTTGACATGCCATCTAAGTGAAGTTGAGTTGAGTAAAAAACTCACCCATCGTGGAAAGGAAACAATTATTATTTTCAAAGTTTTCTAAGTTTTCTTGAAATAAAAGATGGATGTCTGAAACAGACTGAGATCCAATATCTTCAAGGATCTTACGAGAAGCTAGTTTGTTCAGTCTCCTCCTATAAACCTTTTCAGGCTCAGGGATGAAATTGAGCAAACCTTCAGAGTTTCTTCTAGTTGAATACCTTGAGGTGTTTACTGACAGTGGAGTCGCTAGGTGGATTCAAGTTTAATTTCTGAGAATGATTAGACTACAAATCTAGTTTGTTCAGTCTCCTCCTATAAACCTTTTCAGGCTCAGGGATGAAATTGAGCAAACCTTCAAATTTTCTTCTAGTTGAATACCTTGAGGTGTTTACTGACAGTGGAGTCGCTAGGTGGAATCAAGTTTAATTTTTGAGAATGATTGGACTACAAATCTACCAAAAAACAAAGGGCAAAAAGGTAAAAACTAAAAAGAAACAAAGGTCGTCCAGGAACATAAAGATTTGTCCCCGACAACGGTGCCAAAAGATGTTGTCTGCCGATTGCACACTAGCAGCAGAAATCTTTTGAAAGCCGTCTCCTCACTTGAGAAAGTGGGAGAGGTGTGACGTTGGGGGCAAGCACAGAGCCAGGAACTGTCACCTACTCCTAGCTCCTCCGTTTAGGCTAACTCCTAACGAAGCCAAGGGGGGTGGTCCCTAACAAAGAGCTTCTAAGGCTCAATGTGTTTAAGTAAATTTTACGAAAGTGATGCGGACGGGTATTTATTAGGAGTTTGCTATGATGAACGAAGATTGCAATTCTTATAATTGAAAAATAAACACAAGACAAAAAGCAATCCACGTTGCTATCACCAGATTAAAAGATAAACAATATAATGAGAGCTCGTGAAATAAGATAGCATTCACATATAAGATCTTACTTGAAAAAACCAAAGGACAAATGGCCCAGATCAATAATAATGCATAAGATTTTAAAACAGACCAGTGCCTTATCGAGTCAAATGTCTGAGATGCTTGGGAATATTGAAAATACAAGTCTCAAAATAGTGCTAGTGAAAGTGTTTTGCGATTTTTCTTGGTTTATTTTAAAGTGTTTTAGTGGTCTTGTTTATTATGGCTCATCAAAAGGTATCAAAAGATCAATCGGGAAAGCATTCCAAGTTATTTCGTTCGAGACATGTCGACCCATCCAGTATCCCAGGCTGGTATCCTGCGGATTGACCAGCTAGCGGAGACTCTAAGACAACGGGGAGTTCCAGCGCCTTTACTAAGAATGACTTTGAATACTTTCGGCAACGCCGGTGCGTTGGTTATGGGGGTAAAATTTTATTACATTGTTACTTGAGAGATTATCAAATCCGCTCACTGTTCTGAATACGAGCCCAACTATGAAAGTCGGCAGAGCATACTAGGTGAGGGATAGAAACGAAGTAAATTAATTAAGGGGAAAATCTGAGTTGAAATTTTTATTAGAACACAATTAAACTCTCCGACAGAGAGCGCTCTTGACTTTTTCTTATGACAAAAGTTCAAGAGTATTAGTTACTCTATATGCCTAAATGCAAGGATGATGCAAGCCTATTATGCTCTCTGATAGAGAGTGCTCTTGACTTGGATTTCGGTAAGTTCAAGAGACTTAGATTTAAATTAACAAGTTAAAGAGAAAAAATGCATAAATTAAAGAAACACCACAAACCCTCTGACAGAGAGCACTCTTGATCCACCTGACAGTGAGATTCAAGAGATTTTAGTTCTATTTTACTTTTGCAATTTATATTAAATGAAAGAAAGCTCTAAAATAAAGTTAAACAAAAACAAGAAGCTTTTTTCTTTTGCCTTTTATGAAAGCAAAAAACAAACTTTTCCAGAATTTGAAACTAACCTTTCCTATTCTATTATAACCAATTATTCTACAAGCATAAAACAAAGCAAATTGCAAATATGAAAAACAGACGATACAGGCTTCCCCCAAATCGGGGAAGTGGGGTGTGGGAGTCTTTATCCCACTTGCTCTTTATTAATTTTTACAATGCCTTTGATGTTGGGATTCTTTTCTGATCTTGAAAGGCCTTAAATGCAATTCGGAGAATGGGGGATAGAAGGGGGAATTAGGAGTGTTTTTTGGAGCTTGAAACTTCAAATTTTCGCCAACACTTCCGCTTAACCTATCATGAAAAGTGAAAAACCAGCGAGCTACTTTCCTATAAAACAATGGATTAGACAATAAATTACACTAAAATTTACAGTTAGTACTTGTGTAAAGATAGAGTTTTTTATGCTACTTCAAGTACTAAAACTAAGCAAAGCTAGATCTAAACTTTCGTGAGATAAAATTTTTAGCAAAGGAAGCTCTTAGATCTATATAACAAGAGATAGAAAAAATAAGATTTAACACTTAGATCTACTTGTTATGAAACAAAACCAAAGTAACCAGAAAGCAAGAATTTTCTTTTTAAGTTTGAGCATGGATAAGAAAAAATTCAAGCCCAAGCTTGAGTAAATTTGAGCGTGGAGGGAACCTGTGGGACAAGAAACATTAGAAAAATTATATTTGAAGAGAGGTAAGATGCAACTGAGCTCCGATCTCTACTTCACGTCGGGTGATCTGCAAAACTAAAATACCCTTCAAGTAAGTGATTAGATCTAGTATGTATAAACCAAACAAGAACCGAAAATCATGAGTACAACTGAATACAATATGCAATTATTAGATCGTGTATAGCTACACATAAGCAAGCAAGTTGAAGCTTCAAATGCCTACTCTATGGATTAGATTATAACCTTCTAAGCTAGATAACACAACATGCATGAATAATAAAATAACTACACAGATATCACCTTGGTTATAAGCCAAATATTCACCATGAAAGTTCTTGCACCATCAAATTGTCCTCCAAAGGCTCAAGTTTATTCATAACATAGATAAGAAATTACAATCATACGGGCAGAGGTCCTCTGCAAATCCATCCCCTCTTGAAGTGATTCGTAACTACTCCTTATGAATCAAATCACAATCACTTCTTTGCAAATAATTGCTTGGATATGGTTTATAAAATTAAATTACTTATCTAAATGGATTCCCCCACCCCAAATCCACTTCACACTAGCCTTAACATGTGAAGAGAGGTTGACGTGAAGAGATAAATAATGTTATAACTTGGTCCCTCTTTAAACCGAAGTTTGATATTTGTAAGCAAACTAATGTTGGAGAGAAACGTAACTTGAAAGGGGGACCCATGCCATGTTACCTCTTTTAATTTTTTTTTTAATTTTCCACCTTTTTCAAACTTTGACTTTAGTGCATTTCTTCCTAATTTAGCAATTAAATGCCAATCTGGTGCTCAGTTAGACGGATGATGACTTTCGGGATGCTTCTGTAGGCCGAATGATGGTGAAAGTGGCCCCCGGGGTAAAGATGCTGCTCCGGGCTTGAAAATGAGCCCAACCATGCTGAAAACGGACTCTGAATCATAGTCTTACTACATTTTGAATTTTTCCATTTAAACCATTAAAAAATAGCTTAAAAAACTGAAAAAAATATTTTTCTTGGAATCCAACAAAACCTTAGGGGGACCTAATACATGTTCATATGACTCAATCGGAATGCCTAGCATGACAAAAAACACTGACACGAAGGCTCTAATAACCTCCCAAGGACGAAATATCAAGACAACTACCCCAGCTTTGGAGGAATGAGTGAAAAACTCAGAAATTATTGGTCGTTTGTTCAACAACCAATAATAACCAAGGGAAAAAACACTCTGGGTTAGTCGCCTTGATGCCCAAGTTCGGGAAGCCGAGCCTTTTATAAAAATTTAAATGCTAGGACATTTTTTACAATTTCCCCAAGGGGGTATGAACATGTATTTTACAAAAAATAATCAGTTTAGCCAAAAACTTGCTAACTCTGGAGCACACTGAACTTATAAACTCTGATTTTGAACAAGCGTACTTGTTCAATACTCTGGTGGCTCACCGAAAAATCCACTAAGTGCAAAATTAGTGGATAACAGCTCCTAAGGCTCTTCTTCATGCTCCCATGGCTCTTTCTCTAGGAGAATTCTTCCAAACCCATCAAGAGATAAATCATTGATAAAGTTGATATTGTTTGGTTGGTCACCAGGATAACTGGTGTTCAATGGTTCTTCATCGTTTTCATCACACTAATTAACATTCTTCTTCTTAGGATTTTCTGGATACTCAGGTTGTCTTCTATTGTTGTTTCTCTCTGGACCTCTATTATTGTTCCAGTAGGGCTAAGGGCCATAAGGGTTTCTATTCCTCTCAGGATCATGAAAACTAGAAACACTCTTTGTCATGACAGTTAGTTGTCTCATCATCTCTTGCATGGTTTCTGTTGTTCACCAATTGCACACCAGCAGCAGAAACTTTCCGAAAGTTGTCTCCTCACTTGAGAAAGTGGGAGAGGTGTGACCTTGGGGGCAAGCACAGAGCTAGGTACTGTCACCTACTCCTAGCTCCTCCGTTTAGGCTAACTCCTAACGAAGCCAAAGGGGGTAGTCCCTACAAAAGAGTTTCTATGGCTCTTAAGTTGTTTTAAGTGTTTCTAATGGTTACAGATGCGGATGGGTGTTTTTAAGGAGTTTGTTATGATGAACAGAGATTGCATATTAGATAACTGAAAAATAAACATGAGACAAAAGAGCAATCCACGTTGCTATCATAAGACTTAATAGATAAACAATATGTTGAGAACTCACGAAATAATATAGCATTCAAAGATATAAACTTTACTCAAAATATCCAATGGACAAATGGCCCAGATTATCAATAATGCATAGAAGAACGGACCAGTGCCGTATGGAGTCAACTTATCAGAAATGCTTAACCGTACTGAGGATGTGAGTCTCAAAATAGTGCCGATGAATGTGTATTGCGATTAATCTTGGTTTATTTTAAATTTTTTTTTAATGGTCTTGTTTAAGTTTCAACAAAAGGTATCAAGAGACCAACCGGGAAAGTCTTCCGAGTTACTCCGTTTGAGACATGACGACCCGCCCAGTATCTCGGGCTGGTTTCGCGAAGATTGACCAGCTAGCCGAGACTCTAGCTAGCGGGGAGTTCCGACGCCCTTACTAGGAATGACTTGGGAAAATTTTTACAACGCCTGTGCGTTGGTTATGGGGTAAAAATTTAGTTGTATTGTTATTGCGATCTTAGCAAGTCCGTTCACCGTTCTGAGTACGAGCCCAACTATGAAGTCGGCAGAACATACTAGGTGAAGGATAATCAACGAAGTTAATTAATTAGAGGGGAATGTGAGTTGAAAGATTTTATTAAATAAATTAATTAAAACCCTCCGACAGAGATTGCTCTTGACTTTGTCTTATGACAAAAGTTCAAGAGTCTTAGCTAAACTATATGCTTGATGCAAGGAAATGCAGTGGGAATGCTCTCCGATAGAGAGTGCTCTTGACTTGGATTCCGGCAAGTTCAAGAGACTTAGAAATTAATTAGTTAAATTACAATGAAGCAAAGGTACATGAAATAAAAACAAAATTAAATGAACTCTCCGACAGAGAGCACTCTTGATCCACCTTATGGTGAGATTCTTGAGATTTTGGTTCTTTTTGATTTAATCTTTTCAATGAAATAAAAACCACTAACTAGCAACTAATCAAACAAATTTTCCTTTTTTGATGACTTTTATGCAAGCAAAAATAAAATTAAAGTCTAATCTAGCATGAAAATAGATTGCATAAGAATAAGAGGAGACTAGCAAGAATATACTAATGAAATCAAATCTAACTAAACCTTTCAACAAATTGAAGCTAATTTTCCCTATTCTACTTTCACCATTTTACTTATTGCAGGTATAAAGCAAAGTAAAGAGAATGAAATATGGACAATGGCAATACAGGCTTCCCCCAAATGGGGGAAGTGGGGTGTGGGAGCCTTTATCCCACTTGATTTTTTATTAAATATTTTACAATGCCTTTCTTTTGATGCTTATTGCCTCTTTTCCTATCTTTGGAAGGCTTCCAAAGTGAGCTGTAGAAAGGGGAATGAAGAAGAGGGAATTGTGAGTCTTTTTTTTTTTAAGCTTGAATTTTCAATTTTCCGCCAGCGCTTTCGCTTGACCTGTCACAAAAGTAAAAAATCAGCGAGCTAATAATCCTTAAAAGTGATGGGAAAGACAATGCAAGAATAAAACAATTTGGAAATATTTTTTGTACTTGGAAATATTTTGAAAAATTCTTGCATGCAAAGTACAAATCTTTTCCTAGATCTAATGAATGATAAATCCTTTCAGTGATTAGATCTAACAAAACCTAAAGGAAGATAGATCTAAATATTAATAGTGAAAGAATGGATCTGCTTCTTAAGTAATGCAAAGCAAAAATAAAGAAAAGGGTAACAAAGGAAGGATTTCTTGTGGATGGAACACAAGGGAGGAAGAGAAACTCCTGGCTTTCTTTTGTATAAAAAGAAGACGATCCTTGTAGGTCCTACAATCACAAAGTGTTAAACAAAAGGTTGCTTGAAGCTTGGAATAGATGTAGCTGAACTCATACCCTTCTTCAATCTATGAAACCTGATAACACCAAAACTCAATACAAAGTGAGATCAAATCATATGAAAGTATGCTAAGAAAATTAAATCAAGATCAACATTACGTATAACTAACTACTCGTGTTCATCAAGATTCTAATTTACTTTGCATAAATAACCAACTTGAAACAACAAATGATTATTCTACCGTGCCAACAATGGCCCTCTTGAGCTTAACAAAATAATTGATCTCATTCAAAGTATTTAAAAGATAAGGGTTAGAGACAATATCACCTCAACCATGAGATGTTTACCACATGCAAGAGCTCATAGACCTCCCAAGTCGAAATTCTTATTAACAATTCAAAGCAAAGCTTGATACAATTTCTTCAGAGTAACTCTACCACAAAAGTTCCACCCTAAAGAGCTCAAAAGAGCCTCTTCTTATACAATGAGAGAAGGCTAAAACCCTAACACCACACCATGCAAGGAGGGCGCAAAACCTAACTATCTAGCCATGGCACGAGCCAAAACCTAAAACAAAGAGGGTGAGAGTGAGGGGATGCCTCCACCTAGGCAAGGCATCCCCACTCCCAACCCTAGCAAACCAACTCCATCCAATAGGAGCTCTCCACAAGCAATAGCGTGAGCATCCAAGCCTTTGACGTGAAGCTCGAGGAAGAGCACACGTGAGGTGAATGTAGGTATGCATGAGGTCATAGGGGAGAGCTTGTGCTAGGTTTGGAGAAGCCAAAACCCTAGCATACCATGAATCAAGAACCACACCTCATCTTCCAACCTCGAACATATCAACAAGCCAATAGACAAGCTCCACCTCACCAAAACGTGGGCATGACTGAAGGAGGCGAGTTTGCTAAGTGAATATGACATCAATGCTCTTTGATTGCTAACTGAAGAGGATTTGTGCCAAGCCCAATCATCATTAATGCCTGATTCCATGTCATTCTACATTTCATTTCGCTCAATTTGGATTAATTTGGAGAGATTTGGATTATCTCCGGAAATAATCATTTTTAATATTTAATCAATAATTTCTCTGAAACTGACTTTTTTTGAGAAATTATGAGTTATGCAGCTGAATGATGATTTGAAACTTGGAGTTAGCTGGCCAGATGCTCATGAATGATTTTTGGCTTAAGGTTAGAGCCTTCAAACACTGAAAACGGACCCCGGATGGCTGATTTATTACAATTTGAATTTTTCCATTTAAATTATGGAAAAATTTAATTAAAAACTTAGGAAAAATAAAAAAATTAAAAATTAAAAATTTGACGCGTCCGGTAAAAAAATTTCGGAATTTTTTCTGAGGGTCCTAGTGACTTAGGACATGACCATAGTCTATTCTAATAATGTCTAGTAGGTTTATACATACTCAGTTGGGCTCTAATAACCCTCCAAGGCCCAGAATTCAAAATCTGGCATTCCATCTTTGGAGGAAGCGGGAGAAAACCTCGTCGATTATACTCGGCTATAGGCAAAGCATAATTGACAAGGGAAAAAAACTCCTTGGAATACCTTAGTTGAAATTCTACGTCTTAGGAGACCGAACCACTCAAAACACCCTACTAGCACATTTTATAACAAACCCGGTGAGGCCATGGTCATAATTACTGAAAATAAAAACTGACTAGCCAAAACTGGCTAGGCACAAAGGGCGGATCATCTGATAGACTAGAACACAAACATTCATCATGTTTTTCAAATGGCGGCTCTTCAGACAATCCAACTATGGTACAAAAAAGCTAGTAAAAGTTTCTAATGTGTCCTTCAAGTCTTTTGGTTCACTCACAAGTTCCTTAGGCTTTCGAAGCTTAGGGTTAGATCTAGAAGTGGATGGGGCATAATGATCGAAGAATCTTTGCTTACCCATAGATGTTGCATGCTTCTCAACCATCTTTGCGTTGAATTGGGCAGTATTTAAGTCATTTGGATTCTTATCCTTTAAGTTGAACCCCAACCAACCGTCAAAAGCATTCAGATAATGAATAACAATTGCTTGGTCCTTAGGTTTGATTTCATCTGGGATATTTCCTACAGTCTTTTCAAATCTTAGGTTAAACTCATGGACTATTTCATTCTCCCTCTTCTTTATGTCAAACAGTTGATGTAAGAGGAATTTCCCATCCAACTTGTGAGACCAGTCACTGTTAAGCTTTATGACGAAGTTGTCATATCCAGTGATGGATGAAGTAGGTAATCTATCAAACCACTTCTGCACATCTCCTTTCAGAGAATGTAGGAGGCCCCTCATGCATACATCTTCATCAACAGCTCCATATGCTTCCATATGATCCTAGACTTTGTCAATGTGGTCTTCGATGGAGGTACCTGACACTCCATCAAACTTGGGAACCTTTTCGAAGTACTTATAAGGCAGGGAAAAATCTAAAGGAGATGCCTTAGCCTTCCTTCCAAAAATCCTAGGGTTTTGTGGAGGAGGAACATTCTGATTCCCACTAGTGTTTGTTCCGGCCATTGGGCTAGATGAGGTTGAAGGAGATCCCAAAGGATGACTTGAGAAAACAGTGGGGCTGGATATCTTCCAAAGGAAGTTGGAAGAGTCTTCTTTAGTTAGTTTGTTTTTCTTTGTGTAAGTTATAGGGATTCCTTCTGGTTTTACAGGACGTTCTAAGAACTTGAGATTAATACGTTGGGTACGATCCTCAGTGGAGTCGCTAGGTGAACCACGCAAGTAATTCACCGAAAAGATATATGTCATATGAAAAGGTGAGGTATGTTGAACCAAGGTAGGCCTCTGCTTCCTCGGCAACGGCGCCAAAATGTTGTCACCAACCTTGTAGTTTCCTATGTGAGATGGATCCAGAATGGATGGTAGAGAAACAAGCAACTAAGGAGGTGGAACCAAGATTACCTCGACTCCCAAATGGATGGTTGTCATGCCAATCGAGGCAGTCTTCTCTTTATGTTATCTTAGCCCAAGACAACAAAGAGGGAGACCCGGATCTACTCCCGATAGAAGAGATCAGACCTAGACACTAGATCAGATCAAATAGACTTGAGGTACGTAAGATGTAAAGTAAATGGGAACCCTAGATCTATGGAGGGTGTCACTAAGTGAACCAGGGCTTTGGATTAGGGATTTGGAAGTGTGAGGTTTGATCTAAAGTTGGGACACAGGTGACCTATAAATTGAATACTAGATCTGGGGTTGGGGTACTAGCAATAGATGAAGGTATCCGCTGCCTTGGGAAACGTAACCAATGCAGGGAGGGCAAGGACAGGATTGGGGCTATCTAGTACCGATGGATAGACTCGATGGAATGGTATAACAATGTCACAGTACCCGCGTCACCAGGAAAAATCAGATTTCAGGAAAAAGAGGCCAAAGAGGGGGTAGCGCTAAGGTTGGAGATCAACGCCTGTCAGATCCAGGGCGATGGAGTCAATATCTGCCCAGCGTTGGAGGAAACGCACCCGCGAAATAACCCGATCCACAAACCCAAAAAGGTATTTGGCCGGAAAAGTCAGATCATGGGAAAAAACCAGCAGCAGGATGGCTAGCGCTAGGGTTTGGGAGGTTAGTTTCTAAGATCTAGGGCAACCTGTCAACTTATAGCTCAGCGTTGAAGGTGATTTGGTGAGAAGATGACCCGATCTACAAACCCATGAAGGTATTTTGCCGGATAAATCAGATCACAGAAAAAGTCAGAAAAATGGTGAATAGCGCTAGGGTTTGGGAGGTCAGTTTCTTAGATCTAGGGAAAACCAACCACTTTCAGATCAACATTGAGGGTGATATGGTTAGGGGATGACTCGATCTACAAAACCCAGCTGTGGTTTGGCTTGAGATCAAGCGGTCTGTTTTTTAGTATTTTTGGTTTCTCTTACTATAGAACTTTTAGTGTAAAATGAAGAAAAGCAGAGGCCAATGGATTGAGATCTGGAAGAAAGGGACTAACCTATAGATCTTACCTGGAAAACCTTGTAGATGCCTTGATGATGATGATCCTTGCTATCCCGATCAATTTGAGAAGCTTTGAATGAGTTCTATGTCCAACGTTTTGCCCCAAGGAGTCAATGCGCCCTCTCTCCCTCACAACAAACGTCAACCATATTAGATTTGCTGCAACATGAGAAAAAATCTAGATGCTACAAAAAAATAGCAAGAAGAAATCATGGATCGCAATGACACTAATGAAAACCTCCTAATAAAAATGAAGACAATCCAAGCGAGTTTAGGGCCCCCCTACAAAAATGCCCAAGCTGAAGTCGCCCTCTTGTAGACAAGACAAAGATTCCCAAAAACAAATATAGATCTCACAAGAATTTCCCGAATGCTAGGAAGCAAAAGACTTTCCAATCACCATCTAAGAACACCATATGCAAAGGAGATCCAAGAATATCCTCAAGAAAAGTTTTTCTATTATTTAGATCCAAGAGCCAAAGACCCTTTACAAATGAGAAGCTCTCTCCTTTAAATAAGAACGAGAACCAAAATCCTAACCATTTTTTCAAATGAGTGGCTAAGATTAAAAGATACAAATGTCTAATCAATGGTTGAGATGAGCTCAACATACAATACATGGATCAATATAACAATATAATATAAAAGTGGACTAAATCACCCAAAGAGAGGGGACCCCACTCAACAAGAAATAAATGAAGCACATGGTGGGTCCATGGCGTGTTAACTAACTCCCTCTGGGTGTCCCCATGGCACAATAAAAATAATGTATTTTTTAAACTGTGAAATTGTGCCTCCTTGAGGAAATCGTGAGCCTCCCAAAAGCTCTAGAAAATAATATAAAATGCTCGAAAAGATAGGTGTGGGCCCAATCAGATGCTGCAACTGCTGGAAAGGTGTGGAGGACATCACTCTCATCATCATGACTCATCCCATGCCATTTTCTTGCCTCAGTAGCCCAAATCAAATTCCTCAGTAGCCATTTAATTATTTTTTAATCTGCCTCGTTAAACGTGAACCTGCCAAACCAGCCTCCTAGGGTGCCTGTGTTATCCAATTGAACCTACCAGGCTCTCTAGGAAGGGCGCAATATGGTACAATCAAATGGATGGACCCCCTATGCCCCATACAACGCCCTGGGAGATCCAATAAGATCATCTCCCTGCGCAGACATGACTTCCAGTGAAGCAAAACAGCACCAGAAGAGTAAAAGGAGCCTGTCCATCTCTGTAAGTGTTCGGAACTGAAACCAAGCTGTCTCATTGGACTTAGAAAGTCCAAATCCATCGAGGGTATATATTCATACCCTCTCAAGGTCTCTGCTTGATCATCTACAATATGAAATAGACAAAATAATAACCTATAAATGACCAGATACCAATAATGTAACTCAGGCTGACATCCATCTGCTGCAAGTGTTAAAAGGCTAAAACATGCTCTACAAATCATTTAAGTAACAATCATAACAACTAGCAATTAATTCACTGGCAGTACATCAACCAAATACATATATAGGGTTTTATTTATTATAACTCAGACCAGAGTTTCAAGACTATACTCACTTCATAGTTGTAATCAATTTGCTAGTGAAGGGCGAAGGCTAAAATTCATAAGGTTAGGCCAAAGGATGACTGCCCACTCAACACTGTGACACTTTGGATATGGAAAGGGCATACTCACTATAGCCATATGCCGGACAAACAACAACAAAGGGGATGGCAGTGCCTCACAAATGGGTGAACTACTTCAGAGGTGCTTACTCACCTTGAGAAATGCTTACAATCCAACTCAATACAAGTAAGGCCAGCAATCTTTAGATATAGATTTTTAGGAACCATTTCTTTTGTGGGCCTTTGATTTTCCATAGCCTTTGTCCACGTATTTTTATACGAACTTTTATCATTTAGACTTTATGCATTCATGTATGGTGAAAAACACTACTTTTCATGAATGTTTAAGATATTTCATTGCAATATTTTCAGAGCGAATTTCATTAGGCTAACCTTGCATTCACCTATGTTGAAAAACACTACTTTTTATGAATGGGCTTTTTTATAAGATATTCATTGTATTTCCAAATACCTTGTATTGATGGTAGCGCTACTTGTTTTAGGTAAGCAAACACATCCTAGGCAACTCAAAACGGAGACACAAATAAACAGGGAGGCTTGTCCAAGAAAGGCTGTAGCGGGGAAAGGTCCTGCATGTCACACGTCAAGTAGTAATTCGGGTTAAAACAAAACTAGAAGGTAATGGATGGGTGGAGACAATGAATGATGAAACCAACAATAGCAAGCCAAAGTATGGTGGGAATGACTACCTCTATTCTCCCTAAGGAGGGTCAAACCAATGAGTATATGTTAAGAACTTCAAACTCTGAGTAGGGACATCAATACATAATACAGATACATCGAAGTCCACATATTTATATGACCGCCAGATCATGATACTAAATGCCAACACATGTCACAAAAATGAGTATAAGAGCAATGATAACCATAACACAATATAATATAAGCTGAGTCATAAACATGAAAATAATCCATCTGAACCAACATTTGTCCAATGAGAAAACACTGATGCAAATCTGGGCACTGCTAACTGCTCTGTACATGACTAAATGGCTACATCATTCCTCAAATCTGAGTGTCTTGAGACTCAGTCTTGGCATGGGAAAGTACTATAGTCCATAAATAAAATAATGATCCATCATAAATGATCATCTCAGCATCTCATCTGTAGGAGATCTGGCTGAAAAATTGTACTGAATCTGAAAAATAGAATATGGTAGCCCGACTACTATATATGTGATAACACCTCTCAACGAGAGAGGTATTCTCTTCCATGCCAAGCTTGTCACGGAAGTATACGAACTTCGTTGTTGTTAGAGGCTTGGTCAGAGCATCTGCAATCTGTTCATATGTACGGATGTACTGCAACTTCAGAGTGCCTCTCTGAACCAGGTCTCTGATGAAGTGATACTTCATTTCAATGTGTTTCGATCTATCGTGAAACAACAAAATTTTTGAAAGCTTAATGCCACTCAGATTATCATAATGGATAATCGAAGAGTCAAGGTTTCCACCGAATAGATCAAAGAGTAGTTTCTTGAGCCAAATTGCTTCCTTGCAAGCATCACTTGCAGTGATATGCTCTGCTTCCGCTGTATTCTGATCCACAGAGCCCTGTTTCCTGGTGGACCAAGAGATCATTGCAGATCTCATACTGAAACAGTAACTAGAGGTACTTTTCGGGTCTACTGCACTGCCAGCCCAATCTGAGTAGCAGATAACTTATCTCGTGTGTACAAGATACATTAGGGATCCAATAAGCTGTTGATACAAAGTAGTGTCCACATCCTGTGAACTGGTGGTTGAGTCTTGCAACTTCTTCTAGTTGGTTGTCAAAAATATGCTCAAGGACATGCAATCCTGCATTCCAAAACTTAGTACAATATCAATAACATACTTCCCTTGTGTTAGGAAGATCTCACCTGGCTTTTTCTAGACTTCAAGGACAAGATCCTTCATTTCAAATTTAGAGGTGAGCTCCCTCTGACACTGAGTTATCAGTGGTTCCTCTCTAGTAAGGAACAAGTCATCCACATACTCGACTAGGATCAAGATAAGGTTGTAAACAACCTATTGGTTTGTTGTTTCTTTGTATGTGGAAGATTTAGTATTGATAAGCTGACTCATAAGGCCTGAATACTTCTGAGGTCTTATACTTTCTCTGAGAGTCCCGAGAGAAGCTTCATGCTTCTCAGCTTCTTGTACCGTTTCTCAGTACCTGGCAAGTCTCCTTTTGGAAGGAGGGGCCTCAAGTAGTTCTTCTGGCAGACTTTCAGGCACTTGAGGTACATATGGAATTCGAGTAACAAATTCTTCTTCCTACCTCTGAAATTTTGATTCTGGGATGTCAGAAGAGGGTTCTTCAGCTTCCTTTGGAAGCTCTCTTTTTTTTCCCATCTGATTTTTAATCAGAGTCTTGAACTCTTTGATCCAAGATTTTCGAGAGTGATCACAGTACAAGCACCCACTCAAGGAGAGTGAAGACATAGGCCCACTAATGTTAGAGTGAAACAAATCCAATAAACCTTTAGATCTATTCTTGCTTCTGGAGAAGGGTTTCTTGGTGTTCTTACCTAGAGCACAACCCTTGCAAACACCATCATGTTTGGAAGACATCTATGGCATGCCTGTAACCAACTTCTGTAGGCCTGTAAGAGTTGTATAATGAAGGTGTCCAAACCTTCGATGCCACAACTCACATGGGTCAATTGTGTGATGAACCAAAGCTTGTGTGGAATTTTCGGAAGCCTTATGAAGACCTCCCTCTTGAACCCCAATCTGTACAGCTGAGCTTCGTTTCTCATTCTTTGCCCATAGTAGGACCTTCTTGTCCATGAAGAGGACTCTGTAGCCCTTGTCTTCAAAGCCAGCAATGGATAGGAGGTTTTTCTTCAATCTAGGAACATATAAAACATCATCAATATGTAAAACGGTGCCTGAATCAAGTTGAAGTGAGGTGGAGCCAACTTCTTCAATATTGCAAGTGGAGTCATCTCCAAGTTCCACTTGAGCAGTGAACTTATTCTTTCTGTACCTGGTGAGTGCTCCACGATTACCTGTCATATATATGGAAGCACCACTATCTACTAACCAGGAGTTAGCACTGTCGGTGATAGATCCCAAAAGAGAAGAGATCAGGTAGTATTCCCTTCTAGGTTCATCATCTTTGGTAGCCTAAATATTCTTTTTCTTCTTGGGTTCTTCTTCTTCTGCTTCTTCTGCAGTAGAATCTTGGAACCTCCTTTTGAACTTTCTCTTGGGCTGCTAGCAATCCTTAGCAAAGTGCCCAAACTTGTGACAATTATAGCATTCCACTTTTGAAACATCAATGTGCTTACCTTGTGGTTTCTTTCCCTTCTTTTGTTGAAAGGAGGGTTTTGTTAGCACATATATAGTAGCCGGGCTACCATATCCCATTTTCCAGACACAGTACATTTTTCAGCCAGATCTCTTACATATGAGATGCTGAGATGAGCATTTTTATGGATCATGATTATATTTGTAGACTATTGAACTCTCCCATGTCAGGACTGAGTCTCAGGACACTCAGATTTGAGGACTGATGTAGCCATTTATGTCATTTCAGAGCAGTAGTGGATGCCCAGTGTTATATCAGTGCTTTCTCATTGGATAGATGGTTTTTTAGATGGATTATATTGCATGGATATGACTCAACATTTTATATTGTGTTATGGTTATTATTGCTCTTATACTGATCCTTGTGACATGTATTGACTTGTGGTATCATGATCTGGCGGTCATAATTATATGGACTTGGTTGTATCTTATACTATGTATTGATGTCCTTACTCTGAATTTGAAGTTCTTGATTTATACGCATTGGTTTTACCCTCCTTAGGGAGAATAGAGGTAGTCATTCCCACCATTGTTTTGGCTTGCTAGTGTTGGCTCCATCATTCATTGTCTTCACCCATCCATTACCTTCCAGTTTAATTTTCAACCCGACTGACTTCTTGACTTATGGCATGGAGGATCTTTTTCCCCGCTAGAACCTTTGTTGGACAAGCCTCCCTGTTTATATTGTGTCTCGGCTCTGAGTTGGTGACAGAACTTGCCTTGGTAAGTTGGATAGTATGCCTAAATCATACTGGTCGGTTGTCCTGATGTTTGGCACTGTGCAGAATTCCCCCCAGTCACTAGAGATGTTGTTGGTTAAAACTGAAAGCTCATGTACTACCTATGTTGAAATTATTGAATATACGCCCATGAAAAATGAAAATTATATAACTGTGTTTCTTAACATATGTAAAGAGGGCAAGAGCAATGAAGTGCTAAAATACTCCCTGAAGAGTATAAGAAAAGGTCTAAAAAAGCAATGTATTAAAATGTGCTCTATCCAAAAAATTGCTGACCTTATTAAAAATAAATATGTCCTGGATGAAAGCTGCGATTAGCTATACTTTTAAGCATTGGTGAAGTCCCAAAAGGGTCATATAGGCCAAAAGGCCATGGAATAAAGGGTGATTCTAATGAACTTGGATCAATTTTGATGTAGACATGATACTTAAGTTGAATAAGCACTCTCTAAACAACTCACCCATCTGTGAGACACTGCCATTCCTTGTGTTGTTTGTCCAGCATTGGTTATAGTGAGTTTTCCCTTTCATTGTCCAAAGTGTCATGGTGTTGAGTAGGAAGTCATCATTTGCCTTAGCCTTGTCATTTTCACCCTTCACCCTTCACTAGCAAATTGGCTACAGCTATGAAGTGAGTATAGTCTTGAAAGTCTGAGTCTGAGTAATAATGAATAAAGCCTTATATATGTATTGATTGATGTACCGCCAGTGAAATGAATGCTACCTGTTGTGATTGTTACTAGAATGAGTGGTAGAGCATGTCTTAACCTTTTAACACTTGCAGCAGATGGATGATAGTTTGAGTTATTATTGGTGTCTGATCATTTACAGAGGGTTATATTGTTTATTGGATATGGTTGATGATCAGATAGAGACCTATGAGGGGTATGAGTGTACACCTTAGATGGATTTGGACTCTCTGAGTCTAATGAGACAGTTTATTTCCAGTTTCGGGCACTTGCAGATATGATCAAGCTCATTCTGCCTTTCTGATGCAGTTTTCTTCACAGGTTGATATGTCTGAGTAGGGAGATGTTTTAGTTGGATCTCCTAGGGTGTTGTATGGAACATATGGGTGTAACCACTTGTTTGTACCATAGCACCCCCATCCCAGAGAGCTTGGTGGGCTCAGTTTGGCAACGCAGGCACCCTAGGAGGCTATTTTGCCTTAGCCTTGTCATCCTTTGCCTTAGCCTTGTCATTTTCACCCTTCACCCTTCACTAGCAAATTGGCTACAGCTATGAAGTGAGTATAGTCTTGAAAGTCTAAGTCTGAGTAATAATGAATAAAGCCTTATATATGTATTGATTGATGTACCGCCAGTGAAATGAATGCTACTTGTTGTGATTGTTACTAGAATGAGTGGTAGAGCATGTCTTAACCTTTTAACACTTGCAGCAGATGGATGATAGTTTGAGTTATTATTGGTGTCTGATCATTTACAGAGGGTTATATTGTTTATTGGATATGGTTGATGATCAGATAGAGACCTATGAGGGGTATGAGTGTACACCTTAGATGGATTTGGACTCTCTGAGTCTAATGAGACAGTTTATTTCCAGTTCCGGGCACTTGCAGATATGATCAAGCTCATTCTGCCTTTCTGATGCAGTTTTTCTTCACAGGTTGATATGTCTGAGTAGGGAGATGTTTTAGTTGGATCTCCTAGGGTGTTGTATGGAACATAGGGGTGTAACCACTTGTTTATACCATAGTACCCCCATCCTAGAGAGCTTGGTGGGCTCAGTTTGGCAACGCAGGCACCCGAGGAGGCTATTTTGGCAAGTTCATATTTCCCGAGGCAGATTAAAAAATGATTAAATGGCTATTGAAGAAATCGATTTGGGCTACTGAGGAAAGGAAATGACATGGGATGAGTCATGATGATGAGAGTGATGTCCTCCACACCTTCTCGAGCAGTTGCAGCTCCTGATTGGGCCCACACCTATTTTTTGGGCATTTTTTATTATTTTCTGGAGCTCTGTTTGGAGGTTCACGATTTCCTCAAGGAGGCACAAAAGTCAAAGAATTAAATTTTTATATTATTTATTGTGCCATGGGGACACCCAAAGGGAGTTAGTCAAACACTCATTGGACCCACCATGTGCTTTCATTTATTTCTTGTTGAGTGGATTACCTTTTTTGGGTGGGTTAGTCCACTTTGATAAATTATGGTTATATTGATCCATGTATTGTATGTTGAGCTCATCTCAACCATTGATTAGAACATTTCATCTTTTAATCTTAGCCACTCGTTTTGAAAGTGGTTAGGATTTGGTTATGATTGAGGTTATCTCATTTCTATTTAAAGGAGAGAGCTTCTCATTTGTAAGAGGTCTTTGGCTCTTGGATCTGAATAATAGAAAGACTTTTTTCTGGATCTGCTTTCCATCTAATGTGCTCAAATGGTGATTAGCTAGTATTCAGCTTCCTAGCATTGTGGAAATTCTCGTGAGATCTATATTTTTCATGGCTATCATTGTTTTGTCTACATGAGGGCGTTTTAGCTGGAGCATTTTTGTAGGAGGACCTCAACTCGCTCGGTTCTCTTCGTCTTGGATCAGGGGGTTTTCATTAGTTTCATTGTGATCTATGATTACTTCATTTTACTGTCTTGTAGCATTCAGTTTATTTATTTTGTATGTGCAAATCTGATATGGTTGACGTTTTCTCATGCAGGGTAGGGGGCACTTTGGTGGCTTGGAGCTTGCATATGCCATAGAAATCACGGGCATCTTCCAGAATTGATCGGGATAGCAAAGATCGTCACTGTTACAGACTTCTACAAGCTTTTCCAGGTAAGATCCAATAGGTAAGTTCTTCTTTTTCAGATCTTATTCCATTGTACCTTGCTGAAATTCAACTTTTTCTGAAAACTCCTAAAACACTAAAAAACCTAAAAATCAATAAATCAAGGAATCGTTCGATATTTTGCCAAACCATTTATGGGTTTCATAGATCGGGCCTCCCCTTCATCAAATAAACTGAAATGCTGGTCAAATTCCTCACAGTTTGACCTAGATCTGATTTTTAAGCAGAAAAGTGCATAACCCTCCATTGAAAAATTGACCTGCTAGGGTTTTGAGTTTTTATGAATTCTGATTTCACAGAAGGAAAGATCGGGTCCCACACAGCCTAAATCAACCCCAATGTTGTGCAACTGCTTGACCATTTGGCCTAGATCTGAAAAATGGACTGAAATTGTCCTAGCGCCCTCACTAAAAACTGGACTTTTCCGGAAGTGATTTTTTCTGAAATCTGACAATATAGACTGATAGATCAGGGCCCAAGCATTCCAGAACGCCCCCAACACTGTGATAGTTCCTCCCGGTTTGCCTTAGATCTGAAAAATCAGTTTTCAGCCTCCTAACCCCATCATCAGATTTTGACTTTTCTAGATCTAATTTTTCTGCTGATTTCCTGATTTGGGCTTGTAGATCAGGTCTCCCTGACCTCTTTTCTTCCTCAACGCTGAGCCATTAGCCTCCCGGTGACCCTGGAACTGCAGATCTGTCCTCCCAAGCCCCAGCGCTAGTCATCCATTAAGCTGGGTTTCTTGTACCTTAGCTTTTTCGGACCAACTACTTTCTGGTTCGTAGATCAAGGTGTCTCCCAGGTGGGTTTTCTGAAACGTTGGTTTACTGCTGACTCCATTGCCCAATGTGCACAAAGCACTGATATCCTACCTAGCGCTGCCCTTAGGCTCTTAGCCTTTGCCCTTTACCAACATTTACTGATAACTCAAATACCTTTCATTTAGTCTGATTTCTAGGTACTAGATAGTCCCAACTCTGTCCTTGTTTACCCTGTCATAGTTACGTTTCCCTAGACAGTGGTCACCTCCACTAGTTGCTAGTACCTAAACCCTAGAGCTAGGGTTTCCATTTACCTTGCACCTTAAGTACCTTGAAGCCCCATCTGATCTTCTTCTGGTGTCTAGGTCCGATCTCTCTTGTTAGGAGCAGATCTGGGTCTCTGCCATTGTTGTCCTGGACTAGGATAACCTAAAGTGAAGGCTACCTTGATTGGCGTGACAACCATCCCTTTGGGAGTCTAGGCAGTCGTGGTCCCATCCCTTAGTTGCTTGCCCCTCTACCATCCATCCTGGATCCACCTTAAGCAGGCAACTACAAGGCGGGTGATAACAGGTTTCTTGAACTTCCTTGTCTTAGCTGTAAGAGCAAGGTTTCCTTCCTTAGTGCCAATTGTCTTTCCTGAAACTCTTCCTTCTTCTTCCAAGCAATCATGTCAAAGTCTATCAAAGTTTGGTTGATTTCCACATCCACTCACTGATGCCAGAAAGGTTTCGCAAGAGATTGGGAGACCATCAACTACAGTCTGTGCAAGGTCATCATCATCCATGGTAATACCAATAGCAGTAAGTTGGTCTCTTACCTGTGCAATTTTTGTGAAGAAAGATCCAATTCCTTCATCCTTGTTCATCTCCAATGTTTGAAGCCTTTTCTTCAATACTCTCTTCTGACTAGGAGACTTCTTTTCATATAGGTCTGTCAAGGTGTCAAAGCATTCTTTGGCAGTCTTCAATGATGTGATGTTGGGCATCAAGGCTTCCTTGATAGAGTCATAGATGATCCTTCTAGGTTTTGCTTGTTTCTTCTTGAAGGAAGTCCTACCATCATTAGATGTTGGTTCTTCTGTGGTGTTAAACACCAAGTCATCAAGGTCATCTTCCTCTAGGATGTCCGTGAGCCTAGCCTTCCAAGAGTTGTAGTTCCTTGAACCTTCAAGCTTCTCTTCTGGTATGAAAGTGTTGGTAGCCATCTCAGCTACACAAGTCAGTTATCTAAGTCTGCAAAAGTGTCCCAAGGTCTAGGAAGACAACAGTAATTAGCCTCTTACTGGGTATTCACATGCTAAGCTCTGATACCATGTTGAATTTTAGCATTAGCATGTATTCTTAAATTTTGCAAACTGTAAGATAACAATAAGACAAGTGCAGTAGATAAATCAAACATCACACACATGAACACAAGATGTTTTTCATGGGGAAACCTTTAAAGGACAATGTTATCACAAATCTTGTAGATGCCCCGTGAGATGATCCTATTCAGGATGACAGAGGAAAGAAAACTAAAGTCATGACCTACGGTATCCAGGACTTCTGAAAGATCTTGGATGTCACACAGTCAAGGATACCGACACTTTGGACCAAGTGAAACACTCAGCCCAGGGGGTGTCCCTATGACCAAGAAACCCTAAAATTAAGGATATTGAACAGATGGGTGAGGGAAACTTGCTTGAATCTCTTAGTTAGATGGTTAATTAGAGTTTGAAATGAAAACTGAGAGATTCAAAGCATCCAGGTGAAAAGTCCCAATTTTGCCCTAGGGTTTACGTAGAAAAATTGGGATTTAGGGAAAAATGGTGAAATTAAGTAAAATTGGACACTCGGATTGGTTGTTGGGTGCAAGATTAGGCGAATGGAGATGAATCCAGCAATACCCAGTTTGCAGTTTGTGAAAAAGACCACTTCCCCCAAAGGGGGCATTTTCCCCTAATAGCCGGCCAGTGCTTGGATGGGAAAATGGAGTCCAATTAAGCCGCAAATTTAGATCTAGGGGTTTTATGTTAAATTAAAAGTGGGTTTTTAATTTTATAGCTCGCCGTAATCTAGAACTTATGGATCTACGAAACGAGGGTTTTAATATTGTAGAATGATGAGCAATGCGTGTGCAAAAAATAACAGAAGAGAAAACTTACCTACGAGATGTACCTGGAATTCATAGATGGATTGAGAAATGATGAAGAATGCCAATCTCCAGTCAAAATGAACTTTCCCAAGTAAGATCTTGATGTTGTTATGCCACAGTCAATCACCCTTGAGCCCCCTTCAACCTGCCAGATCAGAGAAAATCAACCGATCAGACATGTTCCCGCCTCTTATGCACCTGAGTTAACGCAGCAGAAATCTTCAAGCTGCTTGGTGCATCCTTGGGGGAAAGTCTTGAGTCAGGTACTGTCACCTGATCCTGACTCCTTTGTTTAGGCTTAACTCCTAACGAAGCCAATGGGAGGTAGTCCCCACCAAAAGAGTTTTTAAGGCTCTTAAGTGTTTTAATTGTTTCAATTGACTGGGTTGTTTAAGGAGTTAGAAATGAATAAATTGTTGACAAGACACTACGCAAAATTATATAACTAAATTCAACAACATTGCAAGATATATCAATAATCACAATATGACTATAAGCAAATAGAGTTCAAGAATTGAACCAGTGCCAATATGGAGTCACAACACAATGAACGCTGTTGAAAACAAGGAAAATATTTTGCTCATGCACTTGGTCAATTTTAATTATTAGAATGATGAATAATTAAAGGTAGGGGATTCTCGATATACTAAGTGGTACTGGGAATATGTCTAGAATTTGGGAAGAGTGGCTCCGCATGGGAAAATGTGGGCTAGATCGAGTCATGGGGGGGTGTTCAACACTACACCACAAGGGTGCATCCTAACGGAACCCCACGGTCACTTTCTAGTTGTTCCCGCTTTCCCTGAAGAATTTGCCCACTACTTCTCCAAAATCGTTTACGCTGGATTTTCGTAATGTTTTGAGTAGTTACTTTTATTAAAATGAGTTATTTAATTAGACGTGAAAAAATTAATAAGTGCACAATTCCACTTTTGATATCCCCAAGATTCAAACTAAGCTGCGAAGAGTAGAGAATACACGAAATAGGCAAATGTTCTTTCTAATTTATGAAAGCAAAGTAAAGTTGTGATACAGCCCTTTAGGACGGATTGTGTCCTCGTGTAAACAAAAAATCGTGAGGCTAATTACTACGGCAATAAAATGTCGGGTTAGTGTTCGTTACTCTGCAAATGTAAATGAAACTTTGAAAGAAAATTAAACGAACTGAAAGTAAAAGAAACTAAGCATAAAGCAAACCACTAAGAAGGTGACACGAATCCTCCAAGGGGAATGGAGTGTGGGCGCTTGGAAAGCCCACTTGCTTCTCTTTTAGGAGAAATAAGACCTTTGATCCTTTAAATGTGGGATCAATGAGGTTTACAATGACTCGGAATTGAAAGGGAAAAATAGTGGGCACTTTGGAGCCTTTGGATAGCTAGATTTGTCAAAATTTGGCCATAGTTTCTCTCTTTTTTTCTTTCAACTTGATAAAAACCAGCAAGCTAACAATGTACAAATTAGTGGATTAGTACAAGCATGTACATAAAATACACTATCTAGTACTTCACAAAAAATGGGAAAAATTTACTGCTTTGAGTACTAGAAAGGAAGTGTTAGATCTAAGCTTAAGATATCTATTAAAGCACTTTAGATCTAACATGTAAACAAGCCTAAACTTCATATAATAATCTTTTAAAGAAAGCTAAGCTTGTAAGAAAAGTAACCAAAGAGAAAGATTGAATTTTTATGAGATGGGAGAGAAAACCCTCAAGCTCAAGCTTGAACGTTGTGAAGAAGAGAAAGCGCCTGAAATGCAAGAAATGTTAGATCCAAAGAATAGTGGTGAAGAGGAAGAAGATGCAACCGAGCTCAAAATCCTCCTTCACCTTCGATGATCTGCAAAGCTACACAACCTTTAAACAAACAAGATTAAATCTAGTATATTTTGATAAAAGAAATTTGGGAGAGCTCAGTATAACCGACTACAGTTGGCTACTCTTAGATCTCTAATAGGAAAACATAAGTAAACAAATTGAAACTACAAATGTTTACTCAATGGCCTAGTAATAGCCTTTTAAGCTAGATAAACATCTACAAGCTTGAAATAATGAGAAGTACAACTAGCTAAATATCACCTCCATGAAGCTCAAGCATTCACAACCATGAAAATTTGCATCATATGGACCTCCAAAGTCTTCACTTTATTCAACAAAATATAGAATCAACTAAGTATTACAAGAGCATAGATTCAATCCTCCATGTTCAAATAATGGAGCAATGCCTTGCTTATATAGAGAATATGACGAAGAGAGGGTGGTACACTTGCCCAAGAGAGAGCACTTCACTTTAGTTGGCATGGGATGGAAAAGGCAAAAAATATGCCAACTTCTAATTCATAATTCAACACTTGCTATTATCCTCACAAGTTTCCATCTTTTTCTTGAGAGATGTGCTCCACTTGATTTAGCAAAATCGACTTGCCTTTAATTGCCGAGAAAAACACTCCAAAGTGTTTTAGAAACCTTAGGAATGTTTCCACTTTACTTTGCCAACTCATATAATTCACTTCCGACATGTTTCTTTTATTTTATGAGTTGCCGAATTTTTCACTTTATCTATTTTTTGGATCTTTTTTACCATTTTTGAGTAATAATTACTTTTAGAGATAAATAATTACTCGAAAATTTAGGAAAGTGGGTTTAGGAGTTAAGTGGGTGCTCTAAGTTAGAAAATGAGCACTCCCATGGCAATTTCTGTCCCTAGGCCACACTTTTATGCACTTTTGAATATTTTTAATTAACTTATTAAAAATAAGCCTAGAAAAACGAAATTTTTTATATTTTCCGGAAATTAAAAAAAACCTATGGGGGACTTAGTACATGTTCATATGACTCAAAAACAATGATTAGCATGGTAATATACATTGACACATAGGTTTTAATAACCTCCTAAGGTCTAACTACCAAGACATTTACTCTAGCTTTGGAGGAGCGGGTGAAAAACTCAAAAATTATAAGTCATTAAAAAACGACATATAATTCTCAAGGAAAAAACACCCTAGAGTAAGGTATTGATGGCTAGGTCTTAGTAAAGCCAAAGCTTTTACATAATTTCATCATGCTAAGTCATTTATTACAATTTCTCCACAGGGTATGAACATGTAAAAAATGAAAAAAGGGCCACTGATTGGCCTGATGAAATTTTGAACACATGTGATGAACAATTGATTTGTTCAAGTTTTTGATTGCTCACTGGAAATCCACCTAAGTGCAACTTAGTGGATAACAAGACAAACAAATGAGATTTGCAAAATACGGAAATGAAAAGGGAATAAAAAATCATTAAGAAGAAGATACTCCCTAAACCAAACACCTTGGAACTGAGACGAAGGTGAGTTTCCCCACAAAAACGCCCTCTCTCTCCTAGTGCGCCGCCTCTTCCTGCAGATAAAAATGGGTAAAGAAAAATGCAAGATCTATCCCGAATGAAGCTCAGTATGGAATAATAGCAACGCCAGTCATCAGATCTAAACATCCACAAGATACACAGGAAAGTAATCCCAGACAAAAATCTTTTTATTAATATTCTGGTGCCAAAGCTCATCCTTTACAATGGGGGGGTCACCTCTCTTAAATAGTTTGAGAGAGACATAAACCCTAACTCAGTTTATCATCCAACGGTTGAGATTATAACATCATCAACGGTGGAGATCAAAATATATCAATCAATACATGGATCAAGTGACTAAGTCAAAGAGGGGGCGCACTTTGCTCAAGGATGCCCCTCTACAGTTAAATGTCACAACATAACATAAGATATGGCATGATACATCATGGGAGGGGGTCACTAGGGGCTTAATTCACCCTAGGCCCCTTTACAACTTCATAATATAAGATATAACAGTTAAATACATCAATAGCCAATTAGAGGGGGCGCCCCTTGGGGGCTTTCCTCACTGGTTGAGCTATAAATAAATAATCCGGAAATCTGCTGACTGAAAACTATTGGAGGACTTTTCGGGATGCGGAGAAACATCATATATCAAAGTTCCAATCCATTTCCTTGACCCAAGAAGCCAAATTGATTTTCTCAGTGAATTTCTAGTTCATTTTTTGCTGGTACAATCTCTAGAAACTGATAAATCCATCATAACTCACTCCAGGATGCAAACTGGGGAAAAATAACTGCTTTGGATGATCTGGAGACATAGAAGAATGGTATAAGTGACTATTCATACCCCCTGGAACACTGCTCTTCTCTAGGAGAACCAATCATACTGCCATCTGGAATAAAAATAAATCATTTGGCCAATAATTAAGTGATAATAATCACTTTTTTGGAGAACCGGGGCCAAAATCTAAAAACTGAAACTGCAGTATTGGTCCTAGGTATGTTACAGGCAAATATGGACCATGTTGTATTTTTGAGTCACTGCTTTGGAACCGTGATTGATTTGGTCAACTAGGTTGTCCAGGTCAAAGTACCCAAAATCAAAGTGAGATACTGTACTAGTATGATCCTGCCACATTCCAAGGTAAGACATGCTCCAATGATGTATATCAAAACCCAACTTGAGTCAGTTATTCATAATCATGGTGACCAATAATAATAATAAAATATACCTTTGCTTTTGAAAGACCTTAGAGTCTTCTGGAAATCTGCTTGCTTATGCCATACTTACAAAGTGTGACCAATGTGCTATAGATGGGTGATGATGAAGAACCAGGCTAAGGCAAAGGGGAAATGACTTTGACTAACTTTGACTAAGTGATCTATCCGACTGATAACCAATATACTCTACCAAGGTGACATATGCACAACAGATAGCAATAGGGGATGGAGGTGCCTCATAGATGGGTGAAGTACTTGGGTATGCTTCCCTTAGACTCTAGCAAGTTTTCCTTTGCAACTTTATTGCACATACAGGTCAACCTTCAAAGGAAGGTGCCCTGGAAGCCTTCTGGGCTCCAGTACTGACAAAGACTCAGTCTTTCTCGACTAGTCTCACCCTGTGGCTTTATGGGGACCATTGAGCCGAACACTATACAAAGAGTGAATGCTCATCCTTTGACCATTGACCTTTTCAATACAATTCACAGTTCATAAGATGGTAGCCAGCCTACAAGAGCAGGTGCCTTGGAAAGCCTTCTGGGCTTCCAGCAAATGACTAAGGCCTAGACCAGCTACCAGTGAGCAGTCCATAGCCTCGATGGGTTTGCCTCTCCCTGGAGCCCCTGTGGAGGGAAAATTGAGCCTTACACTATACAAGGAATGAGTGCTCAACCTCTAGGCCACTAACTACCTTTTTTCAATATTTTATACTTTTGCATCCTTTAGATATAGCTTTTATGCGTTCTGATGCTTTAGTGTTTAGCAACACTGTTATGGTGGAACACTTGTTTTGAGGACTTAAGGAGAACAACCTTGTGAACCCAGCCACACTAGCCAGGAAACATACTTCATAGCCCGAGACACATAGCAACATGGAGTCTACCATACATAGTGGTCAGAATGGGGAAAGGGTCTTCAATCTCACAAGTCTCTGTCAGTCTTAGTCATGGGGCAAATACAAAAGTGGATGCACTGGATGGATGGGTACAAATGTTATGGAACCAAGCTAGCACTAAGGGTCACATTTTGTTTGAGCATGGCATGGGCAACAATCTTCACATTGGATTCCTTGATCAATCATAACACAGGTTAGAGTAATATAAAACATATAAGCATAGGTCACCATAATCATCCTAACATGATGAGCACAGGTGTCTGAGATACATCATAGAGCAAAACTAAACCAAGGAAATATACATGATCTCACCATGTATACCTGTCTCCAACTAATAAGTCCCTCTGCGACTGTGTGTACGAACTCCTGATCTGCTGCTATGCTCTAATGAACTAGAACATCACCAAAATCCTCTCAATGGACTCTTGAATCTCAGTCCTCACAAGGAAAATATGAAGAACAAGGCTCTAAAGTGGAATGAAGCTGTAGAGATCCATGCTGATACCCCATGTAAAAGTAGCCTGGAATAGAAAAAAAGACAAGTCTGCATGCTGCATCATGGAAGCCTGGATGAAAATGTATATGTGATAACAGACAAAAATACCAAAAGCATTAGTGATTCATCTCTTAAATGAGACGACTGAGTTATGTAGAAGAATCTCAGAAATTGTTAAACCCTAACAGGTTAACCACTCGTCAAACCTTAGCCAACTTTGACCAAAATTCTCAAGGTCAAGTTTCATAAAAAATACAGATCTAGGGCTAGCTGCCTAGATGGATTTTCTTGTTGCCCGACACTGAACAGAGGCTGCCCAAGTTCAGATCTACACTGTCTGAGTCTTCCCGAGCCACTTGTTATCACATATATAGTAGCCGGGCTACCATATTCTATTTTTCAGATTCCAATACATTTTTTAGCTAGCTCCCTTACATATGAGATTCTGAGATGAGCATATATGATGGATCATTATTTGATTGATGGACTATAGTACTCTCCCATGCCATGACTGAGTATCAGGACACTCAGATTTGAGGACTGATGTAGTCATTTAGCCATTTGCAGACCAGTTAGTAGTGCCCAGAGTTGCATCAGTGTTTTCTCATTGGACAGATGTTAGTTCAGATGGATTATTTACATGTTCATGACTCAGCTTATATTATCTTGTGTTATGGTTGTCATTGCTCTTATACTCATTTTTGTGACATGTGTTGTCTGCCGATTGCACACCAGCAGCAGAAATCTTATGAAAGTTGTCTCCTTACTTGAGAAAGTGGAAGAGGTGTGACCTTGGGGGCAAGCACAGAGCTAGGTATTGTCACCTACTCCTAGCTCCAATCACTGAAATCGGAGTTCGGATGGCCGGTTTATTACAAACGGGTTTTTTCCATTTAATTAATGAAAAAATTAACCCAAAAAACTTAGGAAAAGTAATTAAAAATTAAAAAATTAAAAAAAAAAAATTTTCCTCGTTCGAAAAAGATTTTTTCGAATTTTTTTTATATGTCCAGATGACTTAGGACATGACCATGATCTATCTAAATAATGCCTAGTAGGTTTATAACACTCAGTTGGGCTCTAATAACCCCCCAAGGTCCAGAATTCAACATCGGGCATTCCAGCTTTGGAGGAAGTGGGAGAAAACCTCGTCAATTATACTTGGCTGAAGGCAAAACATAATTGTCAGGGGAAAAAAACTCCCTGGAATACCTTATTTGAGATTCTATGTCTCAGGAGACTGAACCACTCAAAAATACCCTACTAGCACATTTTATTACAAACCCCGCGGGGCCATGGTCAAAATTATTCAAATAAAAAAGTGGCTAGCCCATATTGGCTAGACAAGCAGATGGATCAACTGGTACACTGGAATCAGACTTTAAACAAGTCTGTCAACCGGCAGCTCCCCAGGTAACCCAAATATGGTACAAAAAAGCTGGTAACAACATGTATTAGCATATAGTGTCATGATCTGGTGGTCATACAAATATGTGGTCTCGGATGCATTGATATTATGTATTGATGTCCCTACTCAGACCTAGAAGTTCTTGATCTATACTCATTGGTTTTACCCTCCTTAGGGAGAGTAGAGGTAGTCATTCTCACCATACTTTGGCTTGCTAGTGTTGGTTTCATTATTCACTATCTCCACTCATCCATTACTTTCCAGTTATGTTTCCAACCCGACCTACTACTTGACTTGTGGCATGGAGGACCTTTCCCTGCTAGAGTCTCTATGTTGGACAAGCTTCCCTGTTGATTTGTGTCTCGGCTCTGAGTTGCCTAGGCTGTGTTGGCTAAACCCGAAACAAGTAGTGTTTCCATCAATACAATGTATTTGGAAATGAAATGAATATCTTATGAAAAACCTCATTCATGAAAAGTAGTGTTTTTGAACATACGTGAATGCAAGGCTAGCCTAATGAAATTGGATTTGAAATATATTGAAATGAATATCCTAAAACATTCATGAAAATAAGTGTTTTTAAACATACATGAATGCATGAAGCCTCAATAATAAAAATCCGTGTAATAAATGCATGGACCAAGGCTACGGAAAATTGAAGGCCCCAAAAAGCAATGGCTCTTAAAAGTTCTATTTGAAGATTGCTGGCCTAACTTGTATTTGATTTGGATTGTGAGTATTTGTCAAGGTGAATATGCACCTTTGAACGTAACTTATCCATTTGTGAGACACTGCCATTCCTTGTGTTTTTACTTGTTCGGCATATGCTAGAGTGAGTATCCCCTTTCCATATCCGAAGTGTCACAGTGTCAAGTTGGTAGTCACCCTTTGGCATAGCCTTTTGAATTTTAGCCTTCACCCTTCACTAGCAAATTGATTACAACTATGAAGTGAGTATAGTCTTGAAAGTCTGGTCTAAGTCATAATAAATAAATGAAACCCTATATTTTTGGTTCATAGATCGCCAGTGAATGATTGCTAATTGTTATAATTGTTACTTGAATGATTTGTAGAGAATGACTTAACCTTTGAACAATTGCAGCAGATGGATGTTAGCTTGGGTTATATTATTGGTTATCTGGTCATTTACAGATTATTATTGTGTCTATCTAGGTCTATTGGATATTGTAGATGATCATGCAGAGACCTATAGGGTGTATGAGTATGCACTCTAGATGGATTTGGAGTCCCCGAGTCTAATGAGACAACTTGTTTTCAGTTCCGAGCACTTGCAAAGATGATTGGGCTCATTGTACCTTTCTGGTGCAGTTTTGCCATACTGGATGACCTGTCTGAGCAGGGAGATGATTTTCTTGGATCTCCTAGGGCGTTGTATGAGGCATGGGGAGTCCAACCACTTGTTTGTACCATATTACCCCCCTCCTAGAGAGCCTGGTGGGCTCAGTTGGATAACGCAGGAACCCTAGGAGGCAATTTTTGGCATACCACATTTCCCAAGGCAGATAAAAAATAATTAAAATGGCTACTGAAGAATTCGATTTGAGCTACCGAGGCAAGGAAAATGCATGGGATGAGTTCCGATGATGAGTGTGATGTCTTCCACCCCTTTTCCAGCAGTTGCAGCACTTGGATGGGCCCACATTCATTTTTTTGGCATATTTTTTTATTTTCTGGAGCTTTTGGAGGCTCACGATTTCCTCATAAAGGCACTATTTTGCAGTTAAAAAAGTTATATTATTTTTATTGTGCCATGGGGACACCCTAGGGGAGTTAGTTAACACTCCCTGGACCCACCATGAGCTTCATTTATTTTTTGTTAAGTGGGATCCCCTCTACTAAGGTAATTTGGTCCACTTTTATATTATATTATTGTATTGATCCATGTATTCTATGTTGAGCTCATCTCAACCGTTGATTAGAACATTTGTATCTTTTAATCTTAGCCAACCATTTGAAAAGTGGTTATGATTTTGGTTCTCTCATTCCTATTTAAAGGAGAAAGCTTCTCATTTGTAAAGGGTCTTTGGCTCTTGGATCTGGATAATAGAAAAACTATTCTTGTGGAAATTTTTTGGATCTCCTTTGCATCTGGTGTTCTTCGATGGTGATTGGAAAATCTATAGCTTCCTAGCATTTGGGTGTTTTGGTAAGATCTATATTTTTTGGGAAACATTGTCTTGTCTATAGGAAGACGACTTCAACTTGGGCGTTTTTGTAGGGGTTCCTCAACTCACTTGGTTTGGATGCGCTTGTATAAGGGGGTTTTCATTAGTATCAATGCGATCTATGATTTTATCTTGCTATTTTTCTGTAGCATTTGTTCTTTTCTCTTGATGCATAAAATCTGATATGGTTGACGTTTGTTGTGTAGGAGAGAGGGCGCAGTGGCTTCCTTGGGCAAATTGTTTTACATAGAGGCTTGCATCAAATCTTCTCAAATTGATTGGGACGATAGAGATCATCATCATCAAGGAATCTACAAGGTTTTCCAGGTAAGATCTACAGGTTAGTTCTTCTTTTCTAGATCTCAATCCATTGACATATTTATTTTCATGTTAAAACCAGTGTTTTAAAAACGGGCCGAGTCCGAGTCCGAGCCTGAGTTGGCCGAGTTGACCCCTGGTCGAGCTGACTCAGCCTGCAACTCGGCTCGGGTGGCCGATTTTATACTTAGTCGGTCGAGTTGGGGTCTGAGTCAGTCGAGTTAGGGTCCGAGTTGGCCAAGTCAGCCGAGTTGACCGAGTTGCAAACCGAGTCAGCCGAGTCAGCTGTGGCAGACACCCACAAGAGTGCAAACTCCAAAATAACATGTTTATTTTTTATTTTTAAGATTTTTTTTATTCTAACCATATCCTGAGGCCATAAGATGATACCCTGCCCCTCTATTTGCCTCACACTTCTGCTGTAAGATGTTTGTGAGCATTTGGCATTATTGTTGTTTGGATTCATGGAGGCTTGGAGGAGCGTCCAACAGTCAAGAACAATCAATAGGATTGGAGGAGTTGGACTGTTGGAGACTGGTTTTCTTTTACCTAGATGTATGTCTACCAGCTAGCCATTGTTTCTTTTTTTCTCATTAAATTGACAAATATCAGTCCTTTTTTCTATTGTTTGCTACCAAAATAATAATAATTTTTTCTTCTTCTTTGCATGTTTAGATTTGCTTCGCATTTAGATTCTAGATTGGCCCCAAAAGGAAAAGATCAGGCATGGATCCATGTTGATGTCATTGAAGGGAAAATGTATTGCACATGTTGCAAGAAATGGATTAAAGGAGGGGGCACTAATAGATTTAAACAACAGTTGGTTGCTGTTATAGGAAATATTGCTCCATGGGAAGCTGATTTAGAGTTTATTGGAGAGATTAGGTTGGAGTTGCAACTAACAGTTTGATGAATTTGAAGAGGAAAAGGCTAAACAAAAAGAAATGTATGATCATTGACATATGATGTAGTGGCATCATAGCATGTTGTTTTTTGGACTCTACAAGCCATTTAGGCCTCATTGATTATGTATTTTGTTCTAGATATGTATTGTGTTACCAACTTATTTGTACCATAGTTGGATTAGCTGACGAGCCGCCATTTGACAAACATGATGAATGTTTGTCTTCCAGTGTATCAGATGATCCGCCATTTGTGCCTAGCCAGTTTTGGCTAGTAAGTTTTTGTTTTTAGTAATTATGACCATGGCCCCACGGGGTTTGTAATAAAATGTGCTAGTAGGGTGTTTTGAGTGGTTCGGTCTCCTAAAACGTAGAATTTCAACTAAGGCATTCCAGGGAGTTTTTTTCCCTTGTCAATTATGTTTTTCCTATAGCCGAGTATTATCGACGAGATTTTCTCCCGCTTCCTCCAAAGCTGGAATGTCCGATTTTGAATTATGGGCCTTGGGAGGTTATTAGAGCTCAACTGAGTATGTATAAACTTACTAGACATTATTAGAATAGACTATGGTCATGTCCTAAGTCACTAGGACGTTCAGAAAATTTCAAATTTTTTTTACCAAACGCGTTGGATTTTTGGTTTTTAATTTTTTAATTAAAAAAAAAAATTCCTAAGTTTTTAATTAAATTTTTCCATAGTTTAAATGGAAAAACTTCAATTTGTAATATGTCAGTCATTCGGGATCCGAATTCAGTGATTGAAGGTTCTAACCTTAAGCCAAAAATCATTCATGATCAGCCGGCTAGCTATCCCCAAGTTTCAGATGTTCATTCAGCCTCATAATTAATAATTTCTCAAAAAGTCATTTACGGAGAAATTATTAATTAAAATATTAAAAATGAATATTTTGGAGAAAATAAAAAACTCTCCTGAATAAACCAAATAAAACAAAATAAAAGGCTAAATGACATGGCAATGGGCATTTATGATGATTCAACTCGGCACAAATCCTCTTTAGTCAACAATCGGAGAGCATTAAAGTCACATTCAGTTAGCAAGCTCACCCTCTTCAGCTAAGCTCACGAGTTGGGTGATTTGGAAGGCTTGTTGATTAAGTTGTCATTGATGCCAACAGTACCTGGTCATTGATGCCAACTGTGAGTCTTGGAGCCGCTGTGAGTTATGTAAGTGGTAGCGTCAAAGGAGACCTTTTGACTTTGCCCAAGCCCAAGTCTGAAGCCCTTGGAGGCCTTGGGACATCGCCAAAAGCCCTGTAAAATGTTCAAGTTCCTTGGTGAGAGGGAAAATGATCCGTGGTCTTTTGTTACCCTAGATTTTCCTAATTCTTATAGACTTACACACTAAAAAGCTTTGGGTGAGAGTTTTAAATAATTTTGTTATTAAATTAATAATAAATAAATTTTTTCCTTAACTATAGGAATTGATTATCTAAAAATAAAATATAATTCAATAAATAAAGGAAATAAAATATTAAAATTTTTTTTTAATAAAATATTTTAATAAATATTTTTTCACTCTTAAATCCTTAACTATAGGAATTGATTCTCTAAAAATAAAATATAATTCAATAAATTAAGGAAATTGTTATTTTAATTAATTTTATTCCTTAATCTAAGGAAAGTTTCTTTTTGTATCCATATAAATATACCTAGATTTCTAAAACAAAAGGAGAAGGAAGGGATGTACGGTAACCTCTGCGATTTGGGGACTTAGCCTCTGCAAGATTACGGACTGAGTTTTTAATTAATGCTCTGCGGCTGAATTGAAATTTTCACGGCAAAATTGGCACGGCCATGCATCATAGGCAGCCTGGCACAAATTGAATCCTGAAGAGAACCTGAAGCCGGTATTCATTTTTCTGCTAAGAGAGTTGATGGTTACAGCCTCGGACATACCCAGCTTTATCAGCAGTTGTCCAAAGTTGTTGACATGCAGCGTGAAGGACCAGCTTCGACCCACCTTCTACTACCTGGTAAGAAGGCTAGAGTTTAAGGATCTGCATCTGCCCACTTGTCAAAATTCATTCCTCTTGGCCTCGAGCGTTGAAGGGAAGCTTATTCCAAAGATTGAATACATACAGAGAATGGGATTTTCGTAGAAGGAAGCGGTCAAAATTGTACCCAGGTTTCCTGCATTATTTGGTTACAGCATCGAGAATAATTTGAGACCTAAGTTTGAATATCTGGTGCATGGGTTGGTAGGCGTGTTCATGATCTGAAGGAATTTCCTCAGTATTTTGCTTACAGCTTAGAGAAGAGAATTAAGCCAAGGCATGTGTTTTTGAGTCAGAAAGTAATTACAGGTGTCCAGCCGAGGAACGAAACAGGCCGTCATTACCTCTACACAGTCCTATTTTATCAGCATTCAGAGTTTGGTCATCTTTTTATACACAGTTCGCTTTTATCAGCTTCCAGATTTCAGCTTCCAGAGGTATGTATACAGCTGTATGAATTTGTAATGTTCCTGATTGTGCAAAGTAAAGCAGTGTGATATTATTTGTTGAGGAACACAGTTTGGGTATCCTTATGAACATATACACAGTTCAGCATTCAGAGGTATGTATACAGCAGTATGAATTTGTAATTTTCTTGACTGTGTAAATTATAGCAGCGATGAGCTTTGATGTTTAGATAATACAAGTATGTATTCAGCACTATGAATTTGTAATCTTCCTTGAAGTATAGCAGTGATGAGCTTTGATGATTTAGTGATATGAGATGATATAGCAGTGATGATACGAATGCTTAGTCATGATACATACTACTTATTACACTTTAAGTTGTGATTTTATAATGTGATGTATTCAAGTGAAAAAGGTTCAGTTGTAGTTAAGATTCCTTTTGAATAGCCCAATTTCATATGTTCAGTATACTAGACAGCAATGTGTCATAAGAGCTTGTTGAGCATGACTATTATGACTTGAGCAGAAATTTACGTGACAGCAAGGCAGTGATCAGAATACAGGTTCACAGGTTCAGTACAGGTTGTGTTTGACAGGTTC
>LPNX010949531.1:1213844-1273268 GCA_001517045.1 Pseudotsuga menziesii | reverse complement strand
TTTATATTAATTAAAATGTATTGGATTGTTGTAGTATTATTATTTTAATATTAATTAATTATTTAAAATTTTAAGTGTTAATATTAATAATATACCAATATTAATCATAATATTAGTTAATTATTTAGTTATTTTTATATATTGCTAATAATTATATTTTTAATTTAAATCATTTAAATAAAAATATATGTGATTTTTAAATCATTGTGTCAAGAGGTGCTTTCTACAACCCAAATGAGTGAGATGTGTGGTACATGTTGTTCAATAAAAATTAATAATTATAAAAAATAAAAAATAAAAAAACTTATAACATGTGGGATTATAATTAAAAAATTAAAAATTAAAAAATATTATACTCATTGCACTAAGAGAAGCCGGGTGCTCTCCAACCCAAGATCTTGTCAGGTTAGTCATGTTATGTTGGCAGACATAAATTAAAAAAAAATTACATATAAACTTAAATAAAATTAAATTAAAATTAAAATATCATAAATCTATTTTATACCGGATCTATGAAGTAACTAGAGGGATCCAGTAAAAAATGTATATCTCAAGAAACTGGAAGCTTAATAAATCCAGGTTTAAAATGGATCTATGCTAATATATATCACTTAAATTATTATAGTTACATGGGAGAGGTTTCAATAAATACAAATGCAAATTATGTTTTAAGTTATATATATATATTCAAAATGGTTTATTTTGAACTTAATATTATTTTGTAATTTGTTGTTAAATTTAATAATAATAATCAAGTTACATTAAAAAATATTAATTATTTTTTAAATAAAATAAATTATTAAAAATTTATATTCAATATTAATTATAACTTTAATTTATAATTTTTTAGTTGAACTTAACAAAGACTTTCATTTTGTAATTTTTTTTTAAAACTTAACAATGACTTTTAGTCTTTTAATATATAATTTAAAAAAAATATTTAAATATTAATAAAAAATAAAAATAAAATATTTAACACCAAATACAAAACATTAAAATTAAATAAAATACATTTCTTAATCAATAATAAAAATATAAATATTAAAAACCAATTACATAAACCCTAAACTCGGTGCACTTTATTTTGGAATTAATTAAAATACATTTCTCAATCAAAATAAAAAATAAAAATATTAAAAACCAATTACATAAATCCTCAATTAAGCAATTTTTTTAAAGAACAAAATTAAAACGCTAAATATACACTTTTCAAATTTTACCAATCTTAATTTTTTCCACATACCAAAACTAAATAAACAAGCTATGCATGGTTAGAAAATAATATAATTTTTTTAATATACCATATGCTATTCATGTAGGTCTTCTAAATTCACCATAAAATTTAAATAATAACTTAAAATCAAATGGATTTTTGCTAAATTGTTAATAACTTTTTTTTCCATGGTGGATGAGATTTTAAAAGTGAATGTTGGGTTAATTACAATACTAGCAACAATCATTGCACTGAGAGGCGCTCTACAGCCCAGTATGGGGGAGATCTTGTAACGTGATGTAAAGTTACTAACGTTTGTAACATGTTGGCTAAAAATAATAGTGATAGTGAATATTATAGGAGAGATCTTGTAACGTGATGTAACGTTAGTAACATTTGTAACATGTCGGCAAAAAATAATAGTGATAGTGAATATTATGGGAGAGATCCTATAACGTGATGTAATGTTTGTAACATGTCCGCAAAGAATAATAGTGATAGTGAATATTATGGGAGAGATTTTGTAACACAAAATAAAAAATAATATCACATTCTTAAAATTATTTTTATTAATAAAAAATAAATTTTCTAATAGGCCAAAATAAATGTCGGCCACAAAAGCAATCTAATATGGGGGAGATGTTGTAATCTTCCTACCTAACAAAACAATAACAAATTAAAAATTTAATTATCCGTAAAAAAAATATGTGGGTCAAGAAAAAAACACAAAATTGAATTATCCGCAAAAAAAAAAACAATCTAATATGGGGGAGATGTTGTAATCTTCCTACCTAACAAAACAATAAAAAAGTAAAAATTTAATTATCCCTAAAAATATGTGGGTCAAGAAAAAACATAAAATTGAATTATCCACAAAAACATGTTGGCCTTGCACATGGTTTTAAAACCATGTACAAAGCATTCTAAACAACCCATGGTTTTATTGTACATGGTTTAGGAGGCTTTGCACATGGTTTCATGTGCAAGGCCTCCTAAACAACTCATGGTTTTACTGCACATGGTTTAGGAGGGCCTTGCAAATGGTTTTAATACCATGTGCAAGGCCTCCTAAATAACCCATGGTTGTAGGAGAGCCTTGCATATGGTTTTAAAACCATGTGTCGGGAAATTATGCAATGTTCGTTCATAAAAAAATAAAAAATAATAAAAAATCGGTGCTTGATAGAGCCTAAGATTTGGATCTACGCTGGTATTAATTACATTGGTAAATGTTTTTATTTGAGATTTGGGGTGGACTACTACTTATACTTTTTCATTTACGAATAAGGATGAGACAAGTGTACGGTTAAGATTGATTAAAAGAATATAAAAATAACTGATAGTTGGCATTGAGCCTATCACCCTCTAAGCACATGACCTAACGTAAATTTAATCACGAGGTTCATGTAAATTTAATTAAAATAGTTGTATTACCGTTATAGTTAACGTAATATTGATGCAATATACTTGAAGTGAAGCTAGCTAATAGTAATGCAATATACTTGAAGTGAAGTTAAGAGTTGTAAAATATTGAAGTTAAGTTAATAGTTGTATCTAAGAGTTATCCAATATAACAATGATTAGAGTTGAAATTAAGTTAAGAGTTAATTTAAAAGTTAATATATTAACAATTACAATTCAAGTAAAAGTTGTGATTGGAGTTGAAGGTAAGCTAATAGTTGTATCATCAATTGACTTAAGCTCATAATTGTATTTAATAATTGAATAGTTTTATCTAATAATTGAACAGCTAATAGTTGTATCTAATACTTATCCAATATAACAGTGATTAGAGTTGAAATTAAGCTAATATTGTATCTAATAGTTCATTTAAAAGGTAACATATCAATAATTACAATTCAAGTAAGAGTTGTGATGGAGTTAAAGGTAAGCTAATAGTTGTATCATCAATTGAGTTAAACTCATAATTGTATCTAATAATCTAATAGTTTTATTTAATAATTGAATAGTTGAAGTTGAAGTAAATTGTATTAATTAATTGTGATTTGTTTATTGATTTGAGTTACAAAGTTTTGTGACTAGTTTATATAAATAAACTAAATTAATAAATAAGCTAAAACATACTTTATTGATCACTATAAGTATCAATAAACATAATTCTTAGTGTTACAAATTAGAATCATATCTATTACAAAATTACAATGATAGTGATATAATATTACACTAAAAATTATGTAACACATAAAAAAAAAAAAATTATTTTAACTTTGTTTTTTTTTAATTTTTAAAATAATTTGATCTTATTATTCTCTTTTAATTTTAATTTGATCTAGATCCACATGTTTTAAAGTGGACATAAAAAAAATCAATTAAATCAATTAAACAAAATTGAAAGAATATTTGAAACATTTCCAAAAAAAAAAATTTGAAACATATAATCACATAACATATAATAAAATTTAAATTTAAATTTAAAAAGAATTTATAAATTAAAAAAAACCTTAGAAATTTACATATTTAATTAATGATACTTGATTAAAATAATAATAAACATTCAAATACTTTAACCTAAAATAAGATTTCATATTTCAAAAAAATAAAATGACAAGAAAAATGCTAAAAAATAGATTAATTAATTGTAAATACATAGTATAGAGATCTAAACTAATTATTAAAGAAAAAATATTTTATAGCTCCCTAACACACAATAGTCTAAAAAATAGATTAATTTATCGTAAATACATAATATAGAGATCTAAATTATTATTAAAAAAAGATATGTTTCATAGCCCATAACACACAATAGTCTAGTAGTAGTTATGCTACTTTTTACATTGACTATTTCTATGGATGACAAATACTTTGAGTGGCTTCCTCCTAGCAATGTTGTTGGATTGCATATGACTCAACCAAGCAAGTCTATTTCTAAATCCAACTTGACTTAGAATCAAAGGTGTAAGCTTTGTGTGTTTCAAGATTTGTTGTCTTCCTCTAGTTTCTTCATTCACCTATTGATGACAAAAAAACATAACTAAAAAGCTAAAAATTCTTGATAGCATTAAGAAGATCACTTGTATAACAGTACAAAAATAAAACATAAGATTTCATGTATAAAACCAAAATATTTACTCACTTGTGTAGAATTAGGAGTGGTCTACATATGACCTATCTCTTAAGTGTCATATAATCCTACACCATCTTGTAAGCACTCTTCTAAGAAACTCTTTGGCGATATTTGTAAAGATATTTGGATATCAATTTTCCATTAAAACATTTAATATTTTCTCCAAATATTTTATTTTAATAAGTTATTCATCATTTTTATACCCATAAATCTCATTTCAATTATAAATTTATACTCTACTATATATTACAAAAAATATGTCAACTTCTCACTATCTATAAACAATATCAATTCCTATAGCTTTATGTTCACAATCTCATTGTTACCTTTCTATTAATTCTTTTAACTCTTATTAATATAAATATTTGATTAATTTTTATTTTATTAATATATTTATAAAATCTGCCAACATTGTGATAATAATAATATTTATTTTTACAAAAATATAATTAACTCATGATTAAATCTATAATTGAAGTTTGTTAACCAATATCTAAATAAATGATTTTTCTTCCATCCTTAATAATAAATAAATTAAATCTAAATTAAATTTTTTTATGGATTTTTCAAAATAATAATCTATATTATTTTTTTATTGGTTTTTGAAAATGATAATTAATAGTAATTATCACTCTTTTTAATATTAAATATATGCCTAACCAAAAATAAAAATCTCTCTTTTTATTATATATATAATTAAAAATAAAATATTATTCATAAAAAAGATAAAACCGTAAACAAGAAGCATCCAGTATTTTAAAATACTTTACATATCATCAAATAACACCTACTATTTTAAAATACTTTTCAAAAATGGCTACACCTCCATTTATTTTGTATACTTAGGATAGAACATTGAATACAAACATTACTCTACACTTCTTTCACGTGATGAACCAGTCCTGGTAATCCAAAACCTTTTAGGTGTTAAATTATTAGATAAATCACTCTTTACATGCACATGGTTGTCAATTTTAAAAAATTACACTATTCATTTATATATAATAATAGAGGTCAAATTTTCATTTAAAAATATGCATAATTCAAATCCGAGATAAGAGAATTCTCTAAGTCTTATCATTGTCCATATTATTAACTGAGAAGATCTCCTCTAAGACTCATCATACTCCAAACGACTTTCAGAAAATATAAGATCACCAAAAAGATAAATTGAATATCGCACTTGCAGAATTTATGCTTCAATAAACTAATCTGTTCATCAAATTTCCACACTTTTGCACAGCAAGACATAAAATGCACAACCCTTGTGATTCTGTCAACCCAAAATCTGTATGAGTTTAAAACATTAGGCTACTGCGATTTCAAGAAGCATGCAGGGTGTCTGGCATTTATAGCTTCCTAGATCAATCCTGGGCCGTTCTCCACAAACTGTATGCAAAAATAAATAGCTCTTTGAAAGAAAGAAGGGCATAACCAATAAAAACATTAACCTCCTGTATGCAAAAATAAATAGCTCTTTGAAAGAAAGAAGGGCATAACATAAAAAGCATTAACCTGTTAGCTATGGGATTTTTTTTGATAAAATGGTGAAGAGACAACAACAGATCTGGTGAAGAGTCGACGACAAATTGCACTCAACAATCAAATGATCTTCCTCATCATCTGGTGTAATATTTGGCGTGTGGACAGAACTACATTTGGTTCTTTTGCTCTGTATTGAAATGACATTGAAAACTTGGATTTCACATGGAAGCATTCCCAACAAATCTAGGAGAGGGTGAAATTGTTCTTCTAAAAATTTATCTACGCCCTCCTTTGTGTGAAGTTGTTCTTCAGAATTTATCTACGCCTTACTCTGCTCTCTGTTTGTAGCTGGATTTTGCTCATGAAGTAGCGTGGTAATAATTTTTTGCAAATTCAACCTGAGCGGACATATTCAAATTCAAATTTGAATTTAAATTTTCCGCCTATTATGACATTCAAAATGGCATACATATTGACCATATGCATGGCCATAAAAGGACGAGGGAAAATTACTAGGCACTATGGCACGTCTGCGAGTTTCAAAAGGAAGGACGTAGTCACGTACACCTCTGAGTTTCAGAAGGAGGGCCCAGGCCTGCTTGGGGTCTGCACAAGAAACGGACGACTGACGGAATAAGCGTTTTACGGCCCCATGGTATTGATCGATGATATGCATAGATGTTGGATCACACATCACATGGGCCCATGCTCTTCATCAAGACTCCCATGGCTACCGCGCATATGCATAAGGATGACATATTGATGGGCATACCCGCGGAAGATTCCCATGGCTACCGCGCATCTGCATACCCATCATCTGCATATTGATGGGCATACCCGCTGACAGACTCTTGAAGAGTCTGCAGCGAGGTGCTTAGCACTCGCCCTCTCGTGTTGCCCCTTGATTGGCAAAAGACTTTATTACCCATAAACTTTTGTTTGATTAGGCTCAGTCGGCACTAGACATAAATATTACCCATGTGGTAATAAGACTTTTTCGTAGGAGTAGGCTCAGCCGGCCCATGAGAAATTGTTTGCAAGGAGTCCTTGAATTTCTATGTACTCATCATGGCCCAAGAGAACTAGTTTTCGAGGACTCCTTGGAATTCTTTGTTTTACTGGGACGAACACGGTATCATAGATGAAACTTCTTTAAATTCTTTGTTTTACTCGGATGAACGCGGTATCATTGACCCATTCTTCTTAGATGAAACTTCTTTAATGTCGTAAAAGTCAGATGAAAGTTCCTCTTTAATGTCGTTAAGTCAGTGTCTTTGTAAAGATACAGTAGTATTTCCAGGAAGGCAGCGGAGAAAAGAAACGTTCAATCCAACGTTTTATCTTTTTGTGGATAGATTATCTCTTTATAAATTATGGTGTTTATGCATCGAAGCACTCACTGGAATTCATCAAATCCGAGTTCTCTTGTTCTCTCTTTGCATTTTCAATGGCAAATTTCATACTGTGGCTCCATGTAGTTTTAGTTGGGGTTCTCTCCTTTCTTGCATTACGCTCGGGCGCGGAGAAGTACCGTTCTGTTAATCTGGGAGGCTGGCTCGTTGTTGAAGGATGGATGACTCCATCGCTATTTGACGGTGTCCAGGACAGGGATCTCATGGTTGGTTTAGTTATTGTACTCATATTCCTTTTATCTTCTTTCAGTTTATTAGTTTCTTGAAAGCCCATCGGTTGCAATCCTTTAATGTATTTCACTGGATGCAGTCATCTTTTAGCTTTATATATTGCAAACGATATAGTACCGTTTTACCAGAGGCATTAATTCATTTGATTTTTTCTTAATCACATAGGATGGAGCACAAATTCAACTCAAATCTGTCAAATTGGGTACCTTCGTCGTTGCACAAGATGGAGGCGGTCAAAACCTTGCAGTGACCAGTGCAAGTGCTTCTGGATGGGAGACCTTTAGGGTATGTATAAAATTTGCTTGACGGATTTTTATAGGCTAGAAATTTGGGCATCTAATGTGAAAACACTTAATTTCTGAAACTACCTACAATTACAGCTATGGCGTGTGCAAGATGGTACCTACCAACTCAGAGCTTTCAAGAAACAATTTGTGCAAGCGATTAATGCAGGCGGTGGAATTGTGAATGCTGTGGCTACCACGCCCAGAGAGTGGGAAACATTTCAAATCATAAGAAATCCCTCGGACAGTAATCAAGTCCATATAAAAGCCTACAACGGAATGTACATTCAGGTATCATTTGTGTAATAAATTCTGTTTAATGGTGGACGGATTAGTCAGAGCAAAATCAAGAAAATTTACAGGAAGGCAAATTATTAGACAATCATATGTATGATCTTGTGTTTTAACAAGAACAATAATACTATCAGGCTCAATCACAAGATCAGTTGACCGCCGACTTCCAAAGTGAGCCTGGATGGAACGATGGCAATGCCGCAACCTTCGAGATGAACATAGTAACTGACCGAAAGTATGGCATAGGAGGGGAGTATCAGCTCACAAACGGCCTTGGACCTGACCAAGCTCGTCAAGTTATGAATGTAAGTAGAATTCTAAAATTTATCTCTTTTTTTTAATAATATTTTGTTGGAGTATTCAATGTTCATCAACATCTACAGGTTTTGGAGTAAGCAAAACTTATATGGTGTGAGAGTTAACACCAGAGTTACATGTTTTAGTTTAATTCTCGGAGCTATGTCTGAGGAGGTGTTGGAGTTGGAGTATCAGGTTTTGGAGGTTTTGATGTAACCGCAAACCTTACATGGTATCAGAGCTGAGGTTTCAGGTTCAATTGAGGAGGTGTTGGAGTATCAGGTTTTGGAGGTTTTGGTGTAACCCCAAACCTTACATGGTATCAGAGCTGAGCTTTCAGGGTCAATTCCCTGAGCTACCTCTAATGGGGTGTTGGAATAAAAATGTGGCCTAACAACCACTCCTTATTATAGGCCTTGTGTTTGGTTTTAAATGTTCATCAACATCTTCATGTTTTGGTGTAACTGCAAACCTTATGATAGACCTTGTGCTTGGTTTTAAATGTTCATTAACATCTACATGTTTTGGTGTAACTCTGTATATTTTGATGTAACTGCAAACTTTACATATTTTACTCAATCAAGTTTATTTTTTTTTTTTTTTTAATTCCAATCTTTTAAGTTAGGTGAGGATGCCATTCACAAAATGCTAAAAGCTTTCCCTCAAACTGAATCCCAATTCAATCAGTTTTCTTTCAATCAAAAATATTTCACTTCTCTATATTAAACTGATGTGTAATTGACTGGTTCACTGGTTAATCAGAATCACTGGAACAGCTTCATTAAGGAGAGTGACTTTGAATTCCTATCCAGCAACGGTATAAATGCCGTGAGAATTCCAGTCGGGTGGTGGATTGCCAGTGACCCCAATCCACCTGCCCCGTTTGTAGGAGGATCTCTGCAAGCTCTGGATAACGCTTTCACATGGGCTAAGTATGGCAACTGAAGCGAATTAGTTGATTAATTAAATTTTTAGGTATTTGGATCGCATGAAATAGTTCTAGATTCTAAATGTTTAGCTTAAATAATTATGATGCAGTAACCATAAGATAAGAGTAATTGTGGACCTCCATGCTGTTCCGGGTTCCCAAAATGGAGACGCACACAGCGCCACCAGAGACGGATATCTTGAGTGGCCGTTTTCAGCAGATAACATCACAACAAGTATATCTGTCATAGACTTTCTGGCTTCCAGGTACTGATCTTGAAGTTATTACTGGTTTATGCAAACTTACTTTCTTGAATTTGTATAGCAAAATATTTATAGTTTACATCTATGCCCTGTTAATTAGGTATGCCTCAAACCCGGCTCTTCTGGGAATTGAATTGCTGAATGAGCCACGCGCATCCACTGACACAAACTCCCCTGGTGTACCCCTGGACACACTGAAAACATATTATAAAAATGGTTACGACACCGTTCGAAAGCATTCGTCCTCTGCATATGTGATAATGTGCAACAGAATCGGTCCTGCAGATGCTAAAGAGTTGTTTGATCTCAACAATGGCTTAACAAACACAGTAGTTGATGTGCATTACTACAATCTCTATGATGATTCAACTTTCAAAAGCATGTCGGCTCAGCAAAATATCGATTATGTGAATAACAACAGGGCTCAAGTTTTGCAGAGCCTCACAAGTGCCAACGGTCCCCTCATTTATGTTGGTAAGTAGATCTCAAATTTCCACATTAATCAACCATTCAACCGATTAATTGATTGATTGGGCACCATCTAATTTGTGTCACCTGAATTCATTTATATGAAAAACAGGAGAATGGACGAATGAGTGGGAACTTCAAGGCGCATCAATGTCGGATTACCAGCGTTTCGGTGAAGCACAGATCCAAGTCTATGGAACTGCTACGTTCGGATGGGGTTACTGGGCATTGAAAAATGATAATTACCAGCACTGGAGTTTCCAATGGATGGTACAGAATAACTACCTCCAATGCTGCAGTAACTAATTACAGATCTCAGGCTTGGTCCTCATAAATGTTATCTTAATAATAACAGATGTCATGTTGGCAGTATATCAAAGCAGCCATTGAATAAAGCCAGATTGATATGACTTATGATGGTTGTTGAAATTTGAGGTACTATTTATAATAAAAAAGATACGATGTTTTAATAAGAGTTCTGATTGTTATCACCGACGTAAGATGAGTATGGTTTTTTCCTTGGTAGAATTGATAAATCCAATGAAGTTATTATAAAACATGACCAATATACCCATTAAGTATGGTTTTAGCATCTTTTCATCACTCTAAACAAAATAAGTATCGTGAGTAAGAAGAGTTTATTGTTGCTAAACAATGTTGATTATACAAAAGTTGTAGTCGAGACTCGACCATAGAAACAGCCTTTTAAAACTAGCCGCTTGACCGTTTTAACTTCATATACATTCCGTGGTGTATTACTATCCCTTCTTTAGATATGATGTGACCCGAATAGTGGATCTATTTATTATAGAATCAACTATTATTCAACTTTACATAAAGTTGATGCTCCTTTAGTACTTGTAGTACTAATCTTAGATTCTTTTTATGCCCTTCTTTTCACTTGGAATAAAGGAGATGTCATGTAGGGATACAATGACAAACTTATTCGAATATTGCTTAAAGATCCTATTCATTTATCGTGCAATTGGTCTCGGTTTTTCTCTTTTAACCATAGGTACTCTTTCCGGAGCAATATGGGCCAATGAAGCATGGAGATCTTATTGGAGCTGGGATCCAAAAGAGACTTGGGCATTAATTAGCCTCTCAAAAGAGCTGAAACATTCCTTGCAGGGATAAGATGTTAAAATGTGATTTCTCTTTAGGCAAATCGATGATTTGAAGATCCAATGGACAAAATTGGATAAAAAGTCACCTGGTTCATTGATTCGGAAGAGATCCAAACTAGAGCCCTCGCTTATAGAAAACAAAACACATGGTAAGTTAGTGCTTTTTGTTAACTCAAATGGCATTATTACTGTAAATTTATAACGATCATATTTGATTTTGAATGTTGTTCGACATGTTGTTAAGGGTTTTCAATGGCTTAGACACTCTAGGCATGGAGTCCATGCCATAGAATATTGTTAAACATTGTCTCCACAAGGTTTGGTACTTTGATCTTGTGGTGTAAGTTGTTAATGGCCAAGTACACAACAATTATGATAGTGGATCTGCTTATGGTAGAATGAACAATTACTCAGCTTTACATAAAGTTGAAGCTCCCTTAGTACTTGTAAAACTAATCTCATATGCTCTTCATGCTCCTCTTATGACTTAGAATAAATGAGAATTTCATCTAGGAATACAATGACAAACTTATCTAAGTACCACTTAAAAATCTTGTTCATAAAAAACATGAAGGTAGCTGGTGCATCTGTTAACCCAAATGGCACCACTACAAATTCATAATGACAAAACACAGTCATGAAGGTTTTCCTAAGTATTGTTAAGGGTTGTTAATGGCTTGGACACTCTAGGAGTCCACACTATGGAATATTGTTAAGCATTCTCTCCATAGGGTTTGGTACTTCAATCTTGTGTTGTAAGTTGTTGTTGGCCCTAGGAAAAGATAGGAAAAATTTAGTTAGAATTCTGCTTGGGAATATAAAGATTATGGTCGCATGACCGAGGAAGAGCTATGACAGAAAAATTAACTGTAGAGGAATATGCGGCGAAGGAAGAGATCTAACGGAAGAACCAGTTGAAGAGGAAGTTGTGACAGAAGGAAAGCTACGATGAAAGTAGTTGTGGGAAGAAGAGCCATGAAAAAAGAAGTAGTTGTAAAAGGGACGTTGTGATAGAAGCAGCCGCGAGGGAAGAGTTTGTGACAGAAGGGAAGATGCGACGTGATCAGCCACGATGGAAGGAACCACGATAGAAGAATACATGTAGTAGTTGAAAATGACAACTTGAGAAAATGTGGGCAAGAAGTCAGTCAGGATAACACATGCTTAAGGGAATAAAGCATCTTTGTATTTTGTATTGATAGTGCCTACTAACAGTTATAACTAAATGTACAAGAATAGGAATGATATCATGTCAGCTAACAGAATGAATTTGGTTGCCTATGGCGTGTAAGAGTCTATAAAAGGGAGAACCCAAGATCTGTGTGGGTTACTTTCTTAGAGTCGCACACAGTTAGAGAGTTGCATGCTCTCGCTAGGTCGTTGCAGGTTTTTGTCTGAGAAGAGACGCAGAGTCGAAGAATTGTAGAGTTGTAGAGCAGAGAGATCCAGGTTGTGTGCAGATCAACGGTAGCATGAAGGAGAGAAAGATTCAGAGACTTTAGGCTAGAGAGAATGAGAGGAGAGAGAATCCTATATAGATTGTAGAAGAAGATCTAGAACATATTCTGCAAGATGAGTGCGCAGACAAAAGGTGCCATATATTTCTCATGCTAGATGAAGAGATCCTTTGTGGTTTTTCTCGGATAGGTTTCCACGTTAAATGTTGTCTATGTGTATATTTGATGAATGTGCTTACGTCGAATGAATGTATGTTGTGAATGAATGTATGTGTATTTGTTTATGAATGAGTCCTTATATGCATCTATTGCACTGTTGTAGTTGGAATCACTAATAAGGAATTATATTAATTGTTATAATCTCTGTTAACGAACAAGTAGAATCATATATTGAATGCATGAAATAAGGATAAGTAATATAACCACTGGATTCGGTCGAGAAATATAGTAAGGTGCAAAGGAAGAGGAAATCCCCACACAACTGTAGAAATCTAGTTTTGGAAGTTATCCATAAGAGATATCTCAGGTGAGACTGCATTTGCGTCGTAGGTGCTGTCGATTGAGCACTGCTTTGTCTAGACGATATCTTGGGATTTGTTGATGAACAAACAAGGGTATGAATCTGAGTTGAAGAGACAAACGCCAACAAATGGTTATGTTGCTGGGAACATGAATCATTTTGTGAGGGATATGTTTCAGCACTCAACGAAGTCAAAACTTCAAGAGTGGGTGGATTTTAAGCCATTAGAGTTTGCACGAGAAGAAAGTGAAGGATCGCGATTGAATCCAACAAAGTGGTTGGAGCAATACCTCTATATAGATATCCATGAATTTTTCTTTCCCGAGTTTCCTATTTTTTTGTATGAGTGGTTGTTGAATCCAACAACCCATTGAAAACATTTCCAAGGAGCAGAACCAATAGAGTGGAGTCCTCAGCTGATTTAGTGGCTGAAAAGAAATAACAACCCCATATCTAGAACTGTTGATCTCTGGGTTGATAGTATTTTTGTTAGATAAATCACAGAAATTATCGTCAACACTTTAAGGTCTTATAGTCAAGTAGAAAGGGATTTTTTCTAGGGACCCAGAGGAAGGTATTTGACATCTTTGAAAATATGGATCAAAATGTTTGTAAGAGAGAAAGGGATCATAAAAATTGAATCTGATGAGTAAAGAACAATGTCTAAAGACTTGGGCTATGTCATAGAAGAAGTGCGAGAAAAATGGAGCAAAGTAAGTCGAGATGTTCCTTGGTGATATCGAAACTGCATTAGAGGGTGGATGTCTAAGAAGTGGAAGGAGATTTCGGTCAGGAAAAAGAAGAATAACTATGACAAGAGGAGGAAGTTGTAGTACTACCAAAGGAGAAGACTACGAGTTGGCGTCGCAATTTGATGGAGGTTCTTACGGCGAAGGAGAGGAATATCAGCCTATCCCTGAAAGGGAAGAAGAAGAAGAAGAAGTCCTAGATCTAGAGTACAAATACAACACGTCTATGACCCCGCATACGTCTCTGCAGGTAAGTTCCAAAAACTCATATCCTAGTGGGTTTGTCAATACAAGTAATACTAACGGTGGGAATAATGGACAAGGAAGTCCTACTAGCCAACATTTTTATCCAACAATACCAAGGACCAACATAATGGTTGGGAATGATATTAAGTTGTAGATATTCAATGGAAATGGGTTAGAAGACCTAAAGCAACAGTGGTTTCTATGTAGAGCCATATGGACCGTGCGATAGGTTCAAGATGAAGCAATAAAGAAGGCGTGGATGATCAAAACCATGAGAGGTCATGCATCAGAATTGTATATAATTTCTTTGTGGTTCCGAAGGGAGTTGCACAGAAAACACTTGACTAAAATCGAGCGGGACTAATAGATGAATTCAAAAATCCCAAATCTGAATCTCAGTGTATTACATAGATTAAAAAGATTAAGTAATTGCCTATGGACTCTATGTGGTACTTCTACCATAGATTTAAGACATTGATGGATAAAGTAATCTTCCATACGTCGAACGTACAACACAAATAATGGTTCATTGCAACGTTGTTATCACACATCCGGATCCCCTTGATGCAACAAAAGATTGCATCGCAGACCAAAGCGCTAGAGTTGGCCATGAAGCTCAAATCCTCACGTGTAGGAGAGACTGGTGTAGGAATGATGAAAATTTAGTCGCAACTAGCCAACCTTATGCTACAAATATAGGACATTAAAAATGGGAAGGAAGTCCAATAAGAACTCTGGTGTACCAAATGTAGGACTAAAGGACACCACATGGACAATTGCTCGAATTTCATGAACTATGTCGCATCAGGAGCACTAAATCCTATAAATAAACAAGGGATGCATTGATATAGAATATGCCAAACTAGAGGCCATCGTTCAGAAGAATGTTTGTACTTATAGAAGATTGTAAGTGCACCAGCTAATTTATATTGTAAATTTCGTAAATCAGTAGGCCATGATGAGAAGGACTGCAAAGCATTTCAACTGTTGAATGAGAAAACGATTGACACCTATTTAATGAAGAATGAAGAGAAAATGCAAGTTGAGCGAGCTCAAGCTCAATATCCACAATCTTAGTACCCTCAATCCCAGTATCCACATAATCAATACTCGCAACAACAATATAATCCTTAACCCAGGGGAGGTGTAAATTTTTGAGGTCGAAGACAAGGATGAGGATTTGGTTGTGGAAGAGGCCTAATCATATGTTATAATTGTGGGAAACCATGACATTTTTTCTATGGATTGTATGGGTTCTACAAAGACATGTTCGTATTGCAAATTTTTTTATCATACCGTTGAAAAATGCTCGCATTGATTGCAAAGTGGAAGGATAGAAAGGTGGGAAATACAAACCCTCTACAAAATTCCAATCCAAACCCCAACCAGAATATTCAAAATATATCGGATGAGTTGAGCGAACCAAGTATTGTTGTTGTGACAAGGGGAGGTGTTGTGACTGGAGCAGACCAAGATGCATAGCATGAACAACCGCAGGTGCAACCAACAACAGAAAAAAAGTGTCATTCGACATCCAAAGAGAAAAGGAAGTATTCTTGGATGCACTTCCAGAATTCATTGACAAGAATCAAGCGTTGATGTTTGATCCTACATTACCAAGAATACCAATAATGGAGATGGTTGAAAGGTTTGATGAGCTATTTCGAAAGCAATCGACGGGAAAGGTTAGTAAGCTTAAATATTTTTTTAAAAGTTTCTTATCAATAATACAAGATAAAGATGTTGTCATTGAATTGACAAATCTAATAAAAGAACCTCAAGAAGAGTCGTGGCCAGACAAAAGAATTAACCATGTCGAAAAAAGGTTAAAGACCGATCGCAAATTAAGGATGGTTGCACAGATAGGATATTATGAGATGGACTATATTAACCTAGATTTGGGATCTGATGTCAACATTTTAATGAGACAAACATGGGAAATCATGGGGAAACTGTGACCGAAGTGGTCTCCTATTGAGATCAGATTAGAAAATCAGTCGAAAGTCCTACCTATCGATCGATTGACTCAGTTTCCTGTCAAGGTAGAAGGCTTGAGAACGTATGCTAACTTTGAAGTAATCGACATTGTCGATGAAACAAAACCGTATCTTACACTTTTGGGGATCGACTGGGTGATTGATAATAATACCATCATAAATTTTAAGAAATTAATCTTAACATTTAAATATTTAGAGCTAAGGGTGGTTGCATTTGATCCACCATAAGGTTAGAGATACATCGAGCCAGTAAATAGTGAAGCACAAGGCGACTATCTTGACCATATTTATAACATCACATCTACAAGGGACAATTATGTAAATCCAATGGTCGATGAAAAGCTCAGTTGGCGGAGTATTAGTTCCTATACATTAGATTCTAGTGAAGCATTGTAAAACAGACAGAATAGATGCATGACATATCCATGAGAAAGTGTGCAGGAGTTACATGGTTTGTACGACATGCAGGAATCGAGGTAATTGATCTACCTACCTATGAAGGTTTACCTAACCTTGCATATTTTCTGACAGAATTTGAAGAAAAATTCATAGAACATCAACGCTTGTCTGCTCTATACTTTTCATTGAAAGCTACAACCGTCATATGGTGTCTCACATAAAGAATCCATCTCGGAATGACCACAATGTGAATATTGTTGGAGCTAATATTCAGAGAAGAGATCAACTATACTGGTAAAAAATATATACGATTGACTAATCCTGTCAAACATATAGAGTATTGTCATGCGACATAGGAGGCATGTCTACGAGAACAATGGGTTCATCAGTTCATACACACATTAGACATGCTACCAAGGAGATGGTATACATCAGTTGAACTGAGACGAGGGACTATGGAATGGGATGAATTATCCACTAGATTCGTATAGAAATTTGAATTTGTCAATGATCATCCATTAATTGATTCCAGATTGCAAGTAATCAAGACAAAAATATTTGAAGATATCCTTGTCACAATGACAAAATTCAATTAGCGGTGCAACAATCCAACACTGGATGGAGTGATATAATGTGACAAGAGAACCTGTTGAAAACGATCCACTTGACATAAACATACTCGATTATGAAGGTACATGCAGTGGAAGGATCTGGGATTTCTAGTGACCAATTTATGAATCCACTAAAAGGCAAGAAAATCAACATTGGCTCCTCGGAGAATCTAAAATTTGACAATATTAGAGATTATTGGGATGAGGAGACTGTTGGGAACATCACAGATATATTGCATGAATTTGAAGATACGTTCCCTATGGAATTCTCAGAGATGAAAGGGATTGTCGAAGACCTTGGAGAAATGAAGATACATTTAAATCCTGATGCAAAACCCATCAAGTAGCGACCATACCAATTGAATCTGCGGTATAAAGAAAAATTCAAGGAAGAGTTGGACGAAATGTTGGATGTAGGTATCATAGAACTATAGAAGAATCAAAGTGGACCATTCTGATAGTAGTGCAAGATAAAAAGACTACTAGTGAAGTGCAGATTTGCATTGAACTAAGAAAATTGAATAATGGTTGTTACATGACCCATTTTCAACTCCATTTACATATGATGTACTAGAGTGTGTCAGGGGTCAAGAGATTTACTCATTCACTGATAAGTTCTTTGGCTACCATCATATAAGAATAGCAAAGAAAGACCGACACAAGACAAACTTTGTGACATAGTGGGGTTGTTTCCAATACATGGTAATGCCCTTTGGACTCAAGAATGCTCCTGCTATTTTTTCTAGGATAGTAGTGGTTTCCTTCAAAGAGTTTTTCATAAATTTCTTGAGGTCTACTTCGATGATTGGACCATACTTGGGATCATTAAGGATCATATTAAGAGCCTCAGGATGATGCTAGAATTTTGTGGCTAGTATCAAATTTCACTGAAGTTAAAGAAATGTATCTTTTGTGCCCTGTTTGGAATTATATTGGGTCAAGTAGTTTTTCGTGATGGAATCTAGGCCGACCCTACCAAAATTGTGATTATTTTCGACCTACCACCATCGACCACAATGAAGCAACTGAGAAAAACATTGGGACATACAGGATACTATCAAAAATTTATTAAAGGATATGCAAATGTGACAACTTAGATGGAGAAGTTATTGAAGAAAGATGTTAAGTTCTAGTGGATGGAAATTTTCCTACAGAGTTTGGATACTTTAAAGAGAAATATGGTTACAATGCCCATACTTGTATTTCTATATTGGAAAAAGGAATTTCAAGTACATGTTGTTGCATCGTCTTTCCTGCTCGACGTGGTACTAGCACGACTTGGTGAAGGGTCGATTAATCATCCTATTTCCTTCGTTAGCGAAAAAATCACAACAGTAGAGAAGAACTATACCACAACGAAAAGAGAAGGACTAGCTATGGTATATGCTATGCAAAAAATCAGACACTATTTTTTGGGTGGATATTTCAAAATGTACATAGATCATTCAACATTGAAATATCTAGTCAACAAGCCAGTGTTGGGGGGAATATTTTCTGGTAGATTCTCTTTTTTTAGGAGTTTGACTTTGAATTCATTGTTAAACCAAGTTGACTGAATTCATGACAAGACCATCTGTTGAGGATCAAAAGTGGTGACGAACCTGGTAACCTCGATGTGAAACTCTTTGTGATAACAATGTTTAATGGTCATTATAGAGACATCATACAATGTTTGAGTGCGGGCTATGCACCAATTGAATTTACTACTACATAGAAGAAAAAGGTAGTTGTCTGAGCTACAGATTTCCAATTGATCACGGGACAATTATATAAAATGGGCCCTGGTGGGATTCTTCGTCGCTGTGTCTTGGAACACGAGTGACCAATGATACTAAATGAAGCACATGCTGGTGTCATAGGAATCCATTTTTCTGGAAAAGATACAATGCGAAAGATATTGCAAGTGGGATTGTGGTGGCCCACCATGCATGTGGATGCCCAAGAATACTCTCATAGTTGTGATGTCTATCAAAGAACTAGAAAGTTGTCGCAATGAGATGAAATGCCATTAGTACCCCAAATAACTTTGCACACATTTGAAAAATGGGTCATTGATTTTGTGAGCCCTATTAGTCCAATAGGTAAGCACACATGTGCAAGATATATAATTATTGTGACTGACTACCTGACCAGATGATCCGAAGCTACACCAGTAAAATATTGTATTGCTGCGACTGTTGCTAAATTTTTGTTTGAAAATGTTGTAACTATATTTGGATGCTCGAAAATTTGATAAGTGACCAAGGAACACACTTTGTAAACTAGATGATTGAGGAATTGACAGAAAAATTCCATATCTAACATAGAAAGACAACACTGTATCACCCTCAAGCTAACAATTATGTTGAATCATTTATCAAAATTCCGGAGAATGCATTGACAAAGATTTGCAATGTCCAAAGAGATGACCAGGATCAGAAAAATTCTATAGTACTGTGGGCATATCACACGACCTGTAATAAGTTGACATGTCAAACTCCATTCTGCTTTGTATATGGAAAATAAGCTATGATGTTGATGGAATACATTGTACCCAACCTAAGGATTGTTGTGATCATGGAGATGACATGTTGTTGCCATCAAGGAAATACTGTCACAACTGATACAATTGGAAGAAAATTGTTTTGTTGCAGGATATCATTGAAACGTTGAGAAAGAACGACAAAAAGTATGGCATGATCACCATATCAAGAATAAGCAATTTAAGGTCGGAGGACTTGTTCATCTATATGATAGAAAATTCTTCAAGCATCCAGGTAAGCTAAAAACACATTGACTAGGATAGTATATTGTAATGCATATCACTAACGGAGGTGCAATGCAATTTTCAAATTTTGGATGGAACACCTATCAAAGGACCGGTGAATGGAATTCGGCTAAATCCTTATCAAGATAGCCACAACTTGGTTGAAAAAAGAAAAAGAAAATAAAAAACAAAAACCTATGAAAAATTTTGTTTTGATTTCAAGAAATGAGCTATCACAAGAAGAAGCAAATAGCATCGCAATATGGTAGTATGTTGTAGAGAGAGGAAAACTGTCGGAGACTCTTTGTCTGTCGCAAGGAAGAGCGTTGTTTTCGCAAGTTGAAATGTAGTAATTGAAATCATAGTTGGACGTAATTAATTCAAAAGCAGTCGTAATTAATTTAAAGACCCGAGAGATTTTGGCGACATTATTTTTGGTCACTTCCGTCTTTATTACATAATAACTACCACTAATGTTACAGGTGAGTGGAATTATGCATAGAATTTTCCTAATAATCATTCAGATGATTAGCCCATGTGACAGAAAGGACAACCACCTTTCCATTAATTTCCCACATATGTGGAGGACTGATGGAATGAACGACTAGATGCCATCACTATTCACGCCAAAGTTTCAATTCATTCTGCTATATTCGAGAGAGAGATTGTTGTTTGCAAGTGCAAGAGTCAAAGTGATTTTTTTATAGTGCATGGTTATTTTGATTTCCAATACTAGTACAGTTGCATAATTTGGTGTCGCGACCACATCACCCACACCCATTATGTAATACACTGTTGGATATGTTCCATTGCAAGTTGTTGCTAAAGAAGAAGTTGATCAAGTTCCATTTATCCCTACAACAGGGTTACGACCAAACCCACTAGGTTGCTCAATAAGGAAGTGCTATGGAAACTGAAAGAAGAAAAAACCACCACCACCATCGTGGATGGAGGACGAAGAACCATGCTCTACGTCTATGCTTCCACCATATATTCCACCGAGACGATCTGATGCACCAAAAAATAACGTTCTGAAGATTGCACAATACCCACTAGTAGCACCAACTATGCTAAAAGGAGTTCATGTATCACAAAACATTCTTCCAAACCTTAAGAAGCTGACCTTTGTCAATCACGACATACCAAAATTTCCAGAATGGGACATAAAGAACTACATGGTTCTTGTACAAGATACACTAGATAACTTGAAGCACCTAGTTCTAATGGAATGGGTAAGAGTATTGGACCAAGCAGGTTTACTGTTATTGATGTATATGCTGCATTTTTGATGAAGCATAGAGGTGAATGCATGTGTCAAATAATTACTGGTATCATTCCATGGTGGCTGCATATGGCTCAACAGAAAAATTTATGTGGATGTTGATCTGATAGCAACGATTACAGGGCTTCCATTTGGAAGCATATACCCAATGCTGCTCTTCAGAAAAGACGAAGACACTCTGATGGAAAATAAATTAAAAGATAAGTACGATTTTTCCAGAGATACAATAGGTTGTTTAATAGCCTTCATTAATGACCACACTGTTCAATTTATAGATAAGGTTTTAGCTACCAAGTTGGTACAAAAGATGTGACATAACCAATGTACTATAGGAACAATTGTCATGACTAAAATCTATGTGGAGGGGGTTCAAATGAACTAGTCACATTATCTACTAAATGAGTTATTAGAGAATGTGAAGGAGTCACGCGAAAAAGGTATTGCATTCCATTATTCCTGGTTAGACATTTTGATTTCGTTTGTCACATGGTCAGAACTAGCGAACTACCAAGGGGTAGATATACCAGGTCGATGTTGAGGAGCTTGATACGAGAATATATGGTTCGAGAAAGACATAAAGGAGAGACAGAGACATAAAAATGTACAATTATTTATGCATGGAGAGGCCCTGCGGTATTAGGTAAAAAAGAAGGCAAGAATTACAGAGGAGACCGTTCAACGATTTCAAAACATTGTTAAGTTTACAATTGGGCCCCATCATATATTGTTGCAGCCTCGACAAGATCCACAATGCCAATGTTTAGTGACACAATACTTGTTATCCAAAGAATAAGTCGAGGCTATTACCTAATATTCGTTAGAAGAATGGTCAGTCCTTGTCGTTGATGACCTACTATATGCAAAAGAATACCTGTGATAGGATGATTCACTGATGCAAAAAGATGGAGAATAGGGAGGGGATCCACCACTAGTATCATAAGACCCACAAAATTCTTCCGACCCTCCCCAAAATGATTCTAGTGCAACCCCAATAGATCCAATGGTGGGAGATAAGAGGAAGCAAAATGAGTAGCTTGAGACAAGGCATAAGAAAAGTAAGGATGAAAAACCAATAGGAATTGTCAGCCTTTCCAGTGACGGTTTCTCCCTTCTGACAGACACAATGACGGAAGTTGCTACACAAAGCCTGAATAAAATGGATGAGCATCAAACATATCTCATATGTAGTATTACATATTTACTACAGACGCTCTGCAAAATAGTCAAATAAGTATGGGTCGGGGTCGACTATAGACCACAAGTGACAACGTCACAGGACTTAGATGGCCCGTTAGAACAGTGACCAACTGATGCGTTGATACCTATTCCACCAATAAGGACTCAACTAGTGGGAGAATGACTCGACTTGGGAACAACAAAGTTGAATACAATGCCAAATAACTTGAGCCATGTCACCATTGATTTTTCTCAAATGTCATTGTATGAAGTTTATGCAATCCAGAATGTCGTAGTCACGAAAATGAAGGTCAGATAAGTCGCACCAAGATTGATCATCAAATAAGAATGTTAGAAAGATGAAGAAAACAATCAAAGAAACTAAGCAGAAAGACAAAACCTGGGAGGAGGATAGGCACAGGCTCGACAATGTCGTAACACTTGCTTGCAGTAATTTTGTAGATGAAGGAATAACAAATGAAATTTTTATCGAAGTCAAGATCATTCGACTTGGGGAAATTACAAAGGATCTTCGAAAAAAGGTCGCTAATATAGAAGCACAAGTGAGACCCAGTACACCACCAAAGGTTCTTGAAGAAATAAGGAATACAACAACATAGGATGTGAAGAAGATAGAAGAGGTAGAGGCATTGTGTGCCAAGGATTTTGAACAAGTTTCTCAGACTTGGGAAGCGTTGATCGATGATGAAGAGTTAGAGAAAGTTGTAGAGCAGTTGCGCACTTTTGAGACCGAGGCAAACCAAATGAATAATGAGATGAAAAAATTTCACTTAGCAGAGAAAATGGCTAAGGCTTCCAAAATGAAAAAACTACAACAAAAAGTCACAATGCGACACACTCAGCAACAACAGAGTGCTGACAAAGTCATAGAATTACGAGTCGAAGCAAAAAGAGTTACAGGCATTATTCATCATGTACACTAGAAAGGGCGACAAGTAGCAGAGTCCATGGGACTTACAACTTCATTACACATTAGTTCCGACCTTGTGGAAAATATGCATAAGGAAGAAGAAGATGTGCAATGAGAAACATAGTAGATAGTGAAAATATTCCAATATTTTCAGAGTAAAGTCATCACGACCGAAGGTTTGAATTAGGGTGGATCGGGACAAGACATTGGTGAGTGTTGGGGGCCTGTTGAACCTAGGAAAATATAGGCATAATTCAGTTAGAATCTTGCTCGAGAATATGAAGATTCTAGTTGCATGACAAAGGAAGCTGGGATGGAGAAAGAGCTACGATAGAATAATAAACTGTAGAGGAAGCTACGACGAAGCAAGAGATTTGACAGAAATAACAGCTGTAGAAGAAGCTATGGCATAAGAGAAGCTACAACAAAAGCAGTTGTGGAAGGAATAGCTACGACATAAGAAGTAGTTGTAGAAGCGAAGCTGCGACAGAAGCAGTCGTGAGGGAAGAGTTCACGACATAAGGGAAGATGGGATGAGATCACCTGTGACAGAAGCAACCATGATAGAAGAATACATGCAACGGTTGAAAAGGACCTCGAGAAAACGTGGGTAAGAATTCAGTTAGAAAAACACATGCTTAAGGGAATAAAACATCTTTGTATTTTGGGTTGATAATGCCTATTGAAAGTTTTAACTAAATGTATGAGAATATGAATGAAAGCCTGTCGACTAACAGAATGAAGTCATTTGACTACGACATCTAAGAGTCTATAAAATGGAAAACCCAAGCTGTGTGCGGGTTACTTTCTTAGAGTTACACACACTTAGTGAGTTGCGCACTCTCGCTAGGTCACTACAGGTTTTTGTCTTAGAAGAGTAGTGTTGAAGAGTTGTAGAGTTGTATAGTAGAGAGAGAGTCGATCCAGATTGTGTGCAGATCAATAGTAGGGTGAAGGAGAGGAAGCTTCAGAGACCCGAGACTAGAGAGAATGAGAGGAGAGAGAATTATGTATAGATTGTAGAAGAAGATATAAAACAAAGACTGCAAGCTAAGTGTGTAGACGAAAGGTGCCATATATTTCTCATGCCAGATGAAGAATTCCTTTGTTTTTTTTACCAGATGGGCTTCCATGTTAAATGTTGTCTATGTGTATATTTAACGAATGTTCTTATGTCGAACGAATGCATGTTGTGAATGAATGTATGTGTATTTTCTTATGAATGAGTCCTTATATGCATCTCTCACACTGTTGTTCGTTGGAGTCACTAATAAGGAATTATATCGATGGACAAGTAGAGTCATATCTTGAATGCATACAATAAGAATAAGTAATATAACCACCATCTTCGTTCGATTAAGATAGTAAGGTGTCAAGGAAGAGGAAACCCCCCACACAACTGCAAAAACCTAGTTCTAGTAGTTACCCATAAGATACATCTTGAGTGATACCGCATCTGCGTCACAAGTGTTGCCGAATGAGCCTTGCTCTGACGGGACAATATCTTGGGCTTTGTTGATGGGAAATCAAGGGTCTGAACTTGAGTCGAAGAGAGAAACACCAACCATTGGCAATGGAAAATATACAACAATCATGAGTGGATTTGCTTATGATATAATGAATGATTACACAAAATTTCATAAAGATTCTCCTTTATACTTGTAGTACTAATATGAGATGCTCTTCACACTTCTCTTCCGATTTGGAATAAATAAGAATTTCATCCAGAAATATAATGATAAACTTATCCAAGTACTATCTAATTATCCCATTCATCAAACACATGAAGGTATCTATGCATTAATTAACCCAACTCGCACCACTACAATTCATAATGACGATACCTAGTCTTGAATGTTGTCCTAAATATTGTTAAGGGATTTCAATGGCTTGGACACTCTAGGATTCCACGCTATAGAATATTGTTAAGCATTGTCTCCAAAGTGTTTGGTACTTCGATCTTGAGGTGTAAGATGTCAACATCCAAATACACAATAATTATGATATCAAGGGGTATGGGTGAAAATATGAAGTTGGGAAACACTTTTTGCTTGTTTTTTATGTAGAAAATTGTAAATATTTTTTTATTGTTTTTCAACTTCAACCCCTCTAAATTCATATTTTCTTTGAGAATTTCAATTTGAAGTGAAAACAAGATTTGTAGAGAATTTGCTTACCTCCATACTCATATTTAAAAAAAAACTTAATAGACATATAGTAGGGTAAATTTGGTGTTTACCAATGCAAAATACTTGAAAATTTCAAGTAAGGATAATGATTGACATAACGACCACCATGGTTTATAGAGATGGTTATTCATTTTGGGGAATCCCAATCTACACAAAGTCCACTAATGCATGGACTATTTTTGGGGAATTTTCAGATTCAACCACTATTTTTTATTATTTAATGAAATAGACTAAGACAAACAAATGACGATGTTTCAACACATTCCATGATCCACCATTTTTAAGAAAAATATAATCATGAAGTGATGAAGAAGTGGACTCTGATTTTTTTTTTTTTTGGGTGTTTCCTTTTAAAAGTTATTGAATTTTTATATCAAGGAATTTTAAGAAAAATACAATCATGAAATGATACATATAAAAACTATTAACCAAAAGGAACATTTTTTATATCATTAAAAAATAAATAGATTTAGAGATGAATTCATTGGTACCAACTTCCCAGTCCAAAATAAAATCTGTATATATATAGGCATTAGCCCTTTCCGAAGTTGCAAAATCTGTATATATATAGGCATTAGAAATTTTCTTATTTTCCGTTGACCAAAATTTGTTAAAGGTTTCTTAGATGAGGGTTTTAATAAATTTTGGCCATGACTTTAATCTAACCTTGATATCAAATTTTCAAAATTTAGTTTTTTTTTTCACATTTTTGTGAGATGGGGCACCATTATAGAGGGTTGGGGTTTACCTATCAAGTTAATATGAGAAACGAGATTACAAATTAAATCAAAACCCAATAGAAATTGAACATGGATTAGCTTTATTATAAAGATTTCAAAATTCTGGACTAACCAAACCAATACATTGTCCCTTTGAGACTGTGAATTTAGTCACACTTTATTTCAAACTGTTAGCCGAGGGTTATGAAAAATCTCGTCCGATATATTTTCCCGGAAAGTTTTTCCCGCAATCTACGCGAGATTCTTAGTAGATTCTTAGGATTCTATTGACCATTCTTTCAACCGAGAGTTATATTTAACCCCGAATGGATTCAATGTGTGTTTATGACATCACAATATAAAGAGTACGAAGTGTGATGTTTGCTTCGGATTTTTTTTAGGTACAAATCTTTTTAAAGTACAAAATGTGTTTTTTTGGTATACTACATTTTTTTGTTTAAGAAGAAAAAAATGGTTTTGAAGTTTGTAGTTTGGATGTTATATTTATTTATTTTTGTTGGAGAAAGGGATATTGCAATTTTTTACCAAAGGAAAAAGGATATTGCAATTTCTTTTTCCTAAAAAAAGATATTACAATTGTAATCTTTTTCCAAAAAAAAGGATATTGCAATAATTTTTTCAAAAAGGAAGAAAAGGATGTTAGGAATTTTCCTTGGCATATTAATTTTTTTTTAATGAATAAGAAGTATTGCAATTTTCTTTTAGATATTATGAATATATTTCTTAATAAAAAGTGATACGTTAAAATTTTATTCTTTATAAGGAAAAAGGCATATTGCAATTTGTTTTTGTAAATCGCAATTTGATATTGCCGTTCTTTTTCCATAAGGAAAAACAGATTTTGCAATTTGTCTCATTACTCATGGAAGTTTGGTTTTGGCATATTAAAACTTGGATTCGAGATATTTCAACTTGTTTTGAATCATCTGTAGTATTAGGCTTTTCACTCGTGCTATTTTGGAATTAGATTTTAGATTTTTAAATATTTGACAAGGGAAACCAAAGGACTTGCAAACAAAAGTATGATTAGAGAGATGATCGTATGTGTGTGTGTCAATACTGTCAAAAAGAATGACAAATTACAGGATACTATCAAAAAATTATTAAAGGATATGCAAAGGTGACTGCTCCTACGGAGAAGTTATTGAAGAAATATGTTGAGTTCCAGTGGATAAAATTTTTCCAAGAGAGTTTGGACACTTTAAAGAACAAGATGGTTACAACGCCCATACTTGTATTCTCGTACTGGAAAACATAATTTATGTACATGTCGATGCGTCGTCTGTCGTGTTTGCCGTGGTACTAGAGCATCCCGGGGAAGGGTTGATTGATCATCCTATTGGCTTGGTTAACAAAAAATTATCAACAACATAGAAGAACTATACCAGGACGGAAAAATAAGGACTAGCTATGGTATACGCTCTGCAGAAATTCAAACACTATTTGTTGGGTGGACATTTCAAAATGTACACAGATCATTCAACATTGAAATATCTGGTCAATAAACTTGTCATGTCCCCACCCTTCTACCAGAGAGAGGACGCGACTAAGCTGCTTTCAATCTGGGAAACTAGCCCCATAAACGTAATATAAATGCATGAAACTTAAAAACATACACAGATGTACAAAACATACAATCTACATCGGAAGCATACACATTCAAGCATTCACATACATGTTGTTCATACTCATAAAACAAACAACGTTCATCATGTTCAAGAATTTAACATGTTCATGATAATTTACAAAGAAAACACAATTGCAGAGTTAAATACAAGAATACTTATCTTGAGAAGAAGCTTCCCCGCAACTAGCTACGTCGCTGCAACGTTCCACCCAACCATAGGACAGTGTGCTCCTTACTCTCTCAACATCATTGCCACCCCCGAGCTGTGCATGATTTCCACAAGGAACTAGGGGACACATAATTACACACAACAAGGCCAAAAACCCATAGTCAAACTAATAACCATAACCAAACACAGTCAGCCCAATAATAGGTGGATTCTTGGACTTACTCAGCCAAGCTGACACATGGATGCATTACACAACAAAATGTCAGTTCTGGGTATGAACCAAAAACCTCATGGGAACCCAAAATCGAGATGACAAATGGGGAAAACAACCCCCTAACAACAATTTGATTCCCAGGGATGTTTTGGTCCTAACGTGGCCAAAACGGACTCAACAACACCCAAGAAAATTGTGGGTCTCTCCTCCACTCACTGGGAATTACCAAAAAATGATTTTAAGCTTGGAGAATAATGGGGAAATGCAACCAAATAGTGGGGAAGGAAACCCACCCACTGATCATTACCAAAAACGAATTCCCAGCCTGGGGAAATTGAAGAAAACAGCTGCCCACGTGAGGGAAAACACACAGCAAACAAAAAATGTGAGGAAGCTCAGCCACGTGAGTGCATGAAGAGAAATTCCTTCATGTGTGTGAGTGCATAAGGAAAAATTCCCCAGAGCTCGAAAATATGCATGAGGAAGAGAGGACATGAATGAATGATGGAATGGGCAAACGTTTTTGGGTTTTTACTTGCCCAGGAAGTCAAAACATGTTTTCCAAAATCTGATGGCTTCTCCAATTCGAATTTTGGACTGCCATACTCTTCCCATCCCAAGCATTAACTAACTCAACCACTTTTGGATGACCAGGCATAAAAGACAAATTGGGTAGTTTACCACTTTTTGTGTTTGAATATCCCCCCCATTCCGTGTGAAATCATGCCCCCATCTCTTTAATGTTGCATTGACATAGCTAGTTGTAGGTATTTTATTAATTGCATATTTACATGATGCCCAAATTATATGGTGCCATCAGCTATAATGATAACCATAGGCATCGATTTTAATTGTCGAAACGTAAAAACTAAATCCGTGGCGGGGCCTTTGCCTTGAGCCCACACCATGATTTATGAACGCTCTTTACATCATATTTAATTTAATGCAACTGGGGTCGAAACCATGGTATTACAAAGCTAGTGATGGGGGGGAAGATTTGCCGGTGGCTTCTCTTTTTTTTCAGGAATTTGACTTTGAAGTCATTGTTAAACTTGTTCGACTAAATTTAGGACCATACCATCTGTCAAAGATCGAAAGTGGCGATGAACCTGGTAACCTCAACGATAGTCTCCCTGATGTGCAACTATTTGCGATAACAATGTTTGATGGTCATTACAGAGACATCATACATTTTTTTAGTACAGGTTACGCACCACTTGAATTTACTACTACACAGAAGAAATAGTTAGTTGTGCGAGTTGCAGATTTCCAGTTGATTTTTGTACTGTTATATAAAATTATCCTTGATGATATTCTTCATCGTTGTGTCTTGGAACATGAGCAACCAATGATACTAAATGAAGTGCATGCTGGTGTCGTAGGAGGACATTTTGCTATAAACCTTATAGTGCAAAAGATATTGCAAGTGGGATTGTGGTGGCCCATCATGCATGTGGATGCCCAAGAATACTATCACAGTTGTGATGTCTGTTAAAGAACTGGAAAGCCATCATGACGATATGAAATGACATTATAACCCAAAAAAATTTGCAGGCATTTGAAAAATGGGCTGTTGATTTGTGGGCCCTATTAGTCCAATGGGGAAGTGCATAAGTGAAAGATATATAATTACTGCGATGGACTACCTGACTAGATGGGACAAAGCAGTGCCAATAAAATATTTTACTGCTACGACTGTTGATAAATTTTTATTTGAAAATGTTGTGACTAGATTTGGATTCCCGAAAATTTTGATAAGCGACCAAGGGACACACTTTGTCAACCAGTTGATTGAGGAACTCATGAAAAAATTCTAGATTGAACATAGAAAGATGACACCGTATTAACCTCAAGATAACGGTGTTGTTGAATCATTTAACAAAGTCTTGGAGAATGCATTGACAAAGATTTCAATGTACAAAGAGATGTCTGGGATCATAAAAATTCCGTAGTGTTGTGGGCATATCATACAACCTATAAGAAGTTGATAGGACAAACTCCATTCCGCTTGGTATACGGACACAAAGTTTTGATGTCAATGGAATACATTGTACCCAACCTAAGGATCGTTGTGATCACAAAGATGACAGATGTTGGTGCTATCGAGGAAAAACTGTCACAGCTAATATAGTTGGAATAAGATCATTTTGTTGTAGGATATCATCAAAACATTGAGAAATAATGAAAAGAAGTATGCCATTATATCCACATCAAGAATAAGCAATTTCATGTCAGAGGACTTGTTCTTCTGTATGATAGCAAATTATTCAAGCATCCGGGTAAGCTAAAATACATTGGCTAGGACCATATATTGTAAGGAATATCATTGATGGAGGCACGGTGCAATTGCAAAAGTTTGATGGAACACCTGTCAAATGAATGGTGAATGGAATTTAGTTAAATCCTTATCAGGATACCCGCGACTTGGTCAAATGTAAAAAAAAAAATCCCTCTAATTTTTTTTTGTTTTGATCATAGGAAATGAGTCGTCGCAAGAAGAAGCAAGAAGTGTCGTAGACTACTAGTATGTTGCAGAGAGAGGAAAACTGTCGCATACTGTTTGTCTCTCGAAAGTGGAGAAATGATGGCAATAAAAATCCATCTATCCCAATAAAAGGAAAATGTCAAAGGTTGAATACAGGTCGCAGGAAGAGCGATGTTGTCGCAAGTTCAGATGGAGTCACAAAAATGACAATTCGCTGTAATTAATTCAAAGGAGACTGTAATTAATTTAAAGTCCTGAGGTATTATGGTGGCGTGCATTTTGGTCACTTCTGCCTTTATTATATGATAACTACCACTGATGTGACAATTGAGTGGAAACATACATAGAATTTTCCTAATAATCATTCGGACAATCAGGCCATGTGACAGAAAGGACAACCACCTTTCCATTAATTTCCCACTCGTGTGGAGGACTTACGGAATGAACGGCTAGATGTTATCACAACTCACACCCAAGTTTCAATTCATTCTACTTCATTTTAGAGAGAGATTGTTGTTTTCAAGTGCAAGAGTCGAAGTGAGTGTTTCATAGGGCATGCTTATTTCGATTTCCAGTACTATTACAGTTGCAAAATACGGTGTCGCGACCACATCACCCAAAACTGTTATGTAAGACATTGCTGGATATGTTCCACCGCTGGTCGTAGTTGCATAAGAAGTTGAATAATTTCTATTTATCCCTACAGTAACATTACGACCATGCCCACTTGGTTCATCAACTGAGAAGTGATCTAGAAACCAAAAGAAGAAAGCACTAACACCATCACCGCCGGAGGAGGAAGAACCATGGTATGCGACTATGCTACCACCATATATTCCACTGAGACAATATGATGCTCTAAAAATAGAGTTTTGAATAATGCACAGTACCCACTAGTAGCACCAAATATGAATTGGACATGAATAACTGCTTGGTTCTTGTATAAGATACCCTGGATAACCCGAAGCGCCTAGTTCCAATGGAATGGGAAAGAGGATTGGACCAATATGGTTTATTTCTGTTGATTTATATGCCTCATTTCGGCTGGAGCATAGAGGTGAATGAATGTGTCTAATAGTTACTTGTATCATTCCACGATGGCTACCTATGGCTCGACAAAAAAAAATTGTTGTTGTCGAACTGATAGCAGTGATTACAGTGATTCCACTTCCAGGAATAGACCCAACACCGCTTTTTCAAAAACTATGTGGACACTCTGATGAAAAACACATTAAAATATAAGTATGTTTTGTCTAAAGATACAAGAGGTTTTTTAATAGACTCCATTAATGACCACACTGTTCGCCTAGTAACTAAGGTTTTAGCTACCAAGTTGGTCTAGAAGATGTAGCCAAACAAATGTACTACATGAACGATTGCAACGACTGAACTTTGTGGGGAGGGGGTTCAAATGAATTGGTCACATTATCTACTAAATGAGTTATTAGCAGATGCGAAGGTGTCGCAGGAAAAAGTTACCGCATTCCATTATTCCTGGTTAGTCATTTTGATTTCGTTTGTCGCATGGTCAGAACCGGCAAAATCCCAAGGGGTAGAGATACTCGTTCGATATCGAGGAGCTCGATACCAGAAGCTATGGTTCGAGAAAGATATAAAGGAGAGACGTAGATATAAAAATATACAATTCTTTATGCATAGAGAGGCCCTACGGTATCAGGTGAAAAAGAAGGCAAGAGTTACAGAGGAGACCATTCAAAGGTTTCAAAACATTGTTAATTTTATAATTGGGCCCCATCATATCTTGTTGCAGTCGCAATGAGATCAACAATGCCAGTGGTTAGCGACACAATACATGATATCTGAAGAAGAAGTTGAGGCCATTACCCAATATTGGTGGAAGAATGGTGAGTCCCTATCATTGATGACCTACTATCTGCCGAAGAAAACCTGCGACAGGATGATCGACCGATGCAAAAGGATGGAGAACTGGGAGGGGACCCACCACCACCACCACAAGACCCACAAAATTCTCCCAAACCTCCCCATAATTAATTTATTGCAACCCCAACATATCGAGTAGTAGGCGATTAGAGGAAGCATAATGAGTAGCTTGAGACAAGGCATAAGAAAATAAAGGTTGACAAAACAATAGGAACTATTGGACTTACCAGTGATGATTTCTCCCTTCTGACGGATGCAATGACAGAATTTGCTATATAGAGCCCGAAGAAAATGGATGAGCGCTAAACAAATCTCATAGGAAGTATTACATATTTACTACAAACACTCTGCAAAGTAGTCAAAGAAGTACTTGTCCTGATTGACTACATACCACAAGTGACAATGTCGCATGACTTAGCTGGCCCGTCAGAAGAGCGACGGACTGATGTGTCGATACCTATTCCACCAATGGGGACTCAACTGGTGGGAGAAGCACTCGATTTTGGAATGATAGAGTTGAATACCATGGCCAACAACTTGGGCCATGGATGGATTTCCACGTTAAATGTTGTCTATGTGTATATTTGATGAATCTGCTTATGTCGAATGAATGTATGTATATTTTCTTATGAATGAGGCCTTATATGCATCTATCACATTGTTGTTAGTTAAAATCACTAATAAGGAATTATATTAACGGTTATAATATCAGTCAACAGACAAGTAGAGCCATATATTTCATGCATGCAATAAGAATAAGTAATATAACCACCAAATTCGGTAAGATAGTAAGGTTCCATGGAAGAGGAAATCCCCACACAACTGCAAAAACCTAGTTTTGGAAGTTACCCATAAGAGATATCTCGAGTGAGACTGCATCTGTGTCGCATGTACTGCCGATTGAGCCATGATATGTCGGGCCGATATAATGGGATTTGTTGACGGGCATACAAGGGTCTAAAACTGGGTTGAAGAGAGAAATGCCAACATTTTCCAATGGAAATTATACAACAATTATGAGTATATTTTATTTTGATATAATGAACAATTACTCAACTTTGCATAAAGATGATTCTCCTTATTACTTGTAGTACTAATATGAGATGCCCTTCACACTCCTCTTCTGATTTGGAATAAACAAGAATTTCATCAGGAATATAATGAAAAACTTATCCAAGTACTACCTAATTATCCCATTCATCAAACATGAAGGTATCTAGTGCATTTATTAACCCAATTGGCACCACTACAATTCATAATGACCATACCTAGTCTTGATTGTTGTCCTAAATATTGTTAAGGGTTTTCGATGACTTGGACACTCTAGAAGTCCACACTATAGAATATTGTTAAGCATTGTCTCCATAGTGTTTGGTAATTCGATCTTGTGGTGTAAGATGTCAACATCCAAATACACAATAATTATGATATCAATGGTCATGGGTGAAAACATGAAGTTGGGAAACACTTTTTGCTTGTTTTGGATGTAGAAAATTGTAGATTTTTTAATGGTGTTTCAACTTCAACCCCTCTAAATTCATATTTTTTTGAGAATTTCAATTTGAAGTGAAAACAAAATTTGTAGAGAATTGTCTTACCTCCATACTCATATTTATTTTTTTTATTTTTATAGACATATAGTAGGGTAAATTTGGTGTTTACTAACTGCATATACTTGAAAATTTCAGGTAAGCATAATGCGTGAATTAATGATCCAACATGGTTTCTAGAGATTGTTATTCATTTTGGGGAAAAATATATCATCACAATCTACACAGAGTCCACTAGTGCATAGACTGTTTTTGGGGAATTTTTAAATTCAACCACTATTTTTTCTTATTTAATGAAATAGACTAAGACAAACAAATGATGATGTTTCAACAGATTCCATGATCCACCAATTTTATTTTTAACGTGATCATCACTAAGAAAAATAAAAATAACCTTTTGGATAGGACATGGGGAGGAAGTACACTATAATTTTTCTTATTTTTTTGGTGTTGTCATTTAAAAGCTATTGAATTTTCATTTCAAGGAATTTTAAGCAAAATACAAGTATGAAGTGATACAATTTAGTATAAAATTAGTCATAAATAGAAACTATTAATGTAAATGAACAATTCTTAAATAATTAAAAAATAGATTTAGAGATGAATTCATTGGTACCAATTCCAAAATATAATCTATATAATTTATAGGCGTTCACCCTTTCAAAAGTTGCAGGCTCCTGAAATCTGCAAAAAATTTCTTGTTTTCTGTTGACCAAAATTTCATAGATGAGAAAATCACTTGATCGAGAGGTAAAAGGTTTCTTAGATGAGACTCTTAATAACTCTCGATCAAGAATTTAGTCAACACTTGATTTCAAACTGTTTGTTGAGAGTTATAAAAAATAACATTCGGGATATTTTCCCCAAAAGTTTTTCCCGCAATCTACTCGAGATTCTTAGGATTCGATTGACCAATCTTTCAACCGAGAGTTATATTTATTCCCGACCAGTACTGGAAGTTGGATTTTATTTCACCTTCCAAAATAATTTTTTTTAATGTTTTGACAATTTATATTGCTTGTTATAAAACATTTTGTTTAAAATTTTACCCTTCAAGAGTGAAGGGTTGCTAAAAATTTTACCCTTCAATAGTGAAGGTTTGGTAAAACATTTACCCTTCAATAGTGAAGGTTTGCTAAAATTTTTAGGTTTCGATAATTAATTTTTGTTAATTGTTTTCAAAATAATATTTTTTTCAACATTTTATATTAAAATAAAATATGGTCATTATTAATATCTATCACGGTAATTGGTACATTATCTTGATTCCTATTTATTTTATATATTATTTAGGTATTGGCTTGAATCAATGTGATGGTAAACAGTAAAATCAAGGTATGGGAAAACAAAATAGTGGCAAGTTTAATGCAAAGAAAAATTTCAAGTTTAATGCATGTTTATGGATAGTTCCCAAATGAATGATAATAACTCCATGCTTAGCTTGAATCCTTTGTATCTGAATTCCTACACAAAAACCCAACATCAGTTGGATTTGCAAGATGGGTTCAAGAGGGGTCATGCATCAGATATCTATGTTCATAATGCTAGTTGCACTCATTTCCTTCTTCCAGTAAAAATCCTTGCTAATGGATTGCAAATATCCAAATTTTGTGCATAAGTTGAAAGATCGAGGTTGTTTGTGTTTAGCTATTCAACATTACATTGTGCTTTAGGGTATGGTACTAAAAGCCTCTTTACTAGGAAGTTGCTGATCTTATTTTTTGGTAATAGCTTTTTGACCATCGACTTTGTCTATATTAGTATCACATTCATGTTTCTTCCCAATCTTCATGTTCAACATGTGTAGTCTTGTTACAGATGCAATATTTGATTCGCTGCTAGCATTCATGAAAATAGGAGCATGTGTTTGACATGCTGAGAGTATGTGCAATTCTTCTAAGCTCTAACGAGCATAATAAATCACTGGTGTTTGACAAATATGGCCTTGGAATTCTTTTTGTATGATCACAATATATGCATCAACTCGATGTTCCTGATGAGCTCTGAATCAATGATAGATCCTAAACATTGAAAGAGTCATCTCAGAGAAAAATGTTTTGAATTGCTATGATTTCACCATGACACAACCAATCATCTTTAATGCATACCATGGTTGGAATTTTCCAAAGCATTCAATATTTGTGAATACAATTATTTTGGTAATTGGAGAGGTGAAAATCTTTCTTCATCAAGAAATTGTTACGTGCTAATTTCTAGGAATGTTAACCAAGAAGATACTATGTGAAAGTTAAATCTGCAATCTTTTGTTCTACAAGTATCTAATTATTCAAGGTCAAGGTCGCATGTGAATAAGTTCAAGGAACTAACTTGAATAGTTTACCTTCTATAACAGAACTACGCTCCATAACACATCTGTGTAATCACGAATATGACATATTCTCTTCTTCTTGTTCTTTTAATTGAATTTACTCGACTGATTGAGCTTTAAAGTTTTTACAGTGAGATATAATTGTGATTAGGATTTCTGGAATTACATTGGGTTTCATTTAAAAATGTTTAAGTCAAGTCCGACAACTACGTCACATATGGTAACTTGCGTAGCTCACTGTATGTTTATAAGAGAATCCCTTGGAACACTGATGCAGGAGCATGCTTGGGCTTCGACAATCGGGACTTGGCATCATCGATTTCATTTTCTGAGTTAATTGTTCTGTATGTGGATTAATGAGGCTATGGAAGCTATCAATGTTAATTCACATTGGCTACCGAGATATTTTGTTGTGATTCAACGGCTCTATGGATCAGAACAGTTAAGGAAATCATATTGATGCAACCGCTTATCTTTGAACATATACGAATGGATGGAAGCAGGTTTAAAAGGAAACAACCAGAACAAATGGGGGTTTGAATCCATTTCCCTGAAGAAGAATACGACGTCTAGGCACAAGTTATGAGTAATTTGGAGAGGTTGTCGTCAATTAATGAGGCGTAGGCGTTGAAGCTCATTCTGATTCCCAGTTCGAATTGGGTGGAGCAATGCCAAGAACAACTTGAGGAGGAGGAAAAAAATCCTCAACATCATAGAATTGTGGAACTTCGGAGAAGTTTGAATTACTTTGGGGGACGAGAAAAAATATGAAATGTCAAACTATAATTTTATTAGCACACAGGCATGGAATTCGATGTTTTTTCCATTTCAAAGAGGAAGGTTAAATCTAACTCTAAAGGAAAGGACAAACTGCTAAGCTAACCATTCAAATCTCTCTATTTCATTGCAAATTCACTGTAGTATCTTCTTGGAGTAAGGAATGTTTCAGACTGTTCATCATACCGAAAAATTATATCAGAAATGACTTAGACATTTTGATTGTATACCGATTAAATATGTTCATGGGTGATTTAATAAAGCCTACATTATGAATTTATGTTCTAGTGTGTGTGTTTTTTTACTTGTGTATTTTTTTACTTGTCCAAATTTGTGTTCGGTAAATTCCTAGTTGCACAAATAACTTTTAAATTATGTGTGCATTCAGTAAAATGGGTTCCAACTTCCTACTATAGCTGTCCAATTTGATAAAGGATGCCAAAATGTACAGCTATCCGAAGGTTAAGGTATGACAAAGGGCATGAATATACTGTGTTTACTTAATATGTGTGTAGTATAATTACTATTAATTAGGTGAAAAACGTAATAATGAGCCTCTTCTTACTCCTATAAACTATGAATCACCGTAACTAAGTCACCAATACCAATGGCTTTGTTTACATCAAGACACGCTGAATCTCTCATCGCAACTGTCTAGAAATATTATTTTCCGGTTTAACTAATGTAAGTTGTTATTGCATGTATCTCTATTCTCAACCATGTACTATTGAATCTGAGTATTGAGTTTAAATATATATACATTATAGAAAATTATAGTAGATTTTAAACAAATCTTTAAATCCAAACCAAAAAATGCTTCACGCAGTACCTTTGAATCTTGATAATGCTTTCCAAGACTGTGTGTCCAAAGTCTAGACTCTATTGTCCAGTCTTCAACTCCAAGGGCTTCTAGGCTCCAGTTCCAGCCTTCCAAGTTCCACTTCTAACTTTCAACTTCCAACTTTCAACTTCCAACTTTCAAATCATCTAGTTGAGCATTGAGCACTGAAATTGTGCTATGTACATGCTAATTACAATAATAAAAAAATAAAAAAATAATAGAAAAATCATTGTTAAATGACTTTTTTGCTTTCAGAAAAAATCAAGAAAACCTACAAAATAGAAAAGCATGGATCATGGAAATAATACTAACTTAATATTTTTCTTTTCAGTGAAAGTATGGTTGGAATTTGGAAAGTATAATTTTATATAATAATAAGATAAAAGTATTCATTACAAGAAATTTCAACTCAAAATGAGCCTTTTAACTCTAATTGAAATTTCATGTTGTCATGTGTTAGCCAATGAAATTGCTTTAAATTTGAAATACAGTATAGGTCTTAAACAAATTTTTAATATAAATTTGGGGATAGGTATCATAAAAAAACTATTTTTGTTCGTATTTTCGACATATCTCCATATCTCCTTGTGTTTTCACTCAAATTTCAATCGAGAGAGATCTTTGGATGCGGAATTAAATTCTGCATCCAACAAGTACCCACTCGACATACTTTTGACGGACCTCGCTACCCCATCACGTTTTTTCAGGTATTTTGTTGTTTTTGGGGTAGCACGGTCCGTCAAAAGTATGTCGAGTGGGTACTCATTGGATGTAGAATTTAATTCTGCATCCAACGAGCTCTCCTAATCGAAATGTGAGTGAAAATACATGGAGATATGTCGAAAATACAAACAAAAAAATATATATTTTTTTCTTTTCTTCCTCCAAATTAATAAATATTATTTTATTATTTTAACTATTATTTTATTAATTTTTTTTAGGCAGCCCTTTTTGAGTTAAAATTTTCTCTAATGGATATTACTAATTTACCAGAAGTAATTTATAAAGAAGTTTTAGTAATTTTGTCACCCTTCCAAAATAGTACTAATATAAAGACGTTTTGAAAATTTTATTGCCCTTGAAAAAATACATTTAAATGATAAATTTACCCTTCAGAAAAAATGGTTTACTAAAATTTTTAACTGTATTTGATGCTCAAAATGCCCCATGACGGTCATTTTGCCCATCAAATTCCAACACTGCTCCCAACTGAAAGAATAGATTGAATGTGTGTTTAACACATCGCAAGATAAAGAATGCGAAGTGTGATGTTTTCTTAAGGTATATGATTTTTTTGAGGTACAAATCTTTTTAAGGTAGAAAATTTGTTTTTTGGTATACTACTTTCTTTTTGCTTTAAGGAAAAAATGGTTGTGCAATTTGTAATTGAGATATCACATTTATTTTTTTGGTTTGTGAAAGGGGTATTGCAATTTATTACCTAAGGAAAAAGAGATTGCAATTTCTTTTTTCTAAGGAAGAGGGATATTACAATAATTTTTTCCAAAGGAAGAAAGGATGTTGGAATTTTCCTTGCAATATTATAAAAGAATTTGTAAGGAATAAGGAGTATTGCAATTCCTCTTTGAGATATTATAAATATATTTTTTAAAGAAAAAGTGATACATTACAATTTTATTTTTTTATAAGGAAAAGGGTATATTGCAATTTATTTTTGTTAAATTGCAATTTTTTTAATCCCTTTTTTTCCCTATGAGTGGAATAGCTATTTTTTTCCATAGGGAAAAACAGATTTTGCAATTTGTCTCATTACTTTTGGAATTTTGGTTTTGGCATATTAGAATTTGGATACAACCAACACTACAACAAATCCTGGAATTAGCGTCCCATTTAGCATCCTTTTTAGTATATTTCTTTTTTACATTGAGTGGTCAAACTAGACGCTAAATGGGACGCGTCATGGACAAAACTTAATGCGTCCCAAAAAAAGTCTTTTTTTGCTTCCTAAATAGCATAATTTATGACGTCCAAAATAGCGTCTCTTTTTTTGCTTCTAGAATAGCGTCCAACTTTGCTTCCTAAACAACATCGAGGTTTGCTTCCTAAATAACGTCCTTCTTTGCTTCCTAGCGAGTGTATGCTTTTTCTTCTTAAATGACACCCCCGTTAGTGCCATATTTGCATCCTTAATAGCACCATGTTAGCATCCAAATTAGCATCCATTTTTGCTACCACTTTAGCATCCCATTTTGCACCATGTCTTACTTCCAAATATGTGCCAATTTTCGCTTCCAAATTTGCACCAATTTTTGCTTCCTTTTTTGCATCATGTTTTGCTACCAAAATGACGCAAAATATTTCTTCTATTGTTGCACCATATTTTGCTTCCTATGTAGTGCCATGTTTTGCATCCAAAGTAACGTCTTATTTTGCTACCATATCAACACCATTTTTGGCTTCATCATTAGTGCCATGTGGTGCATCCTTTTTAATGCCTAGTTTCGCGTCTCTCATGTTTTGTTCACTAATTTAGTCGTTTTTAGTATTTACCCGATATTATAATATCATTAGGGCATGGAGGAATCAAACCACCAACCTCCTGCTTGTAAGGCAGGCGCTCTTCCATTGAGCTAGAACCCTTTAAGAATTTGAGAACCTAACTCACAGAGTCCTCTATAATGGTAAAAAGGATCAATACACAACTTTGAGTATCTAATGGTCAAACAAGGAAACAGAGAAAGAGGATTTTGTAATACCAGAAAGGACACTCATCAACATCAACAGTGTTGCATGTATCAGAAGATGACAATGTAATAGTACCAATTTGGTTACCTAAAATCATGTAGCTTGGGCATTCTGGTTATATCAGGACCTGATAAGCAATGTGATTAGCAATACACATTAGTGCATGCACATGACCAGAGAAAAAAGCAATGTTCCACCAATCTAGCTAGTAGCCAAATTATGACAGCCTGGTTACAAACATGTAATATCTTGAACCTTATTCTAGTAGACAAACAATTCTACCGTTGGTCCTAGCTACATGTGATTTCACATGATATAAGTTATAACTTATGTACCAGCATAGTTACCTGCATAATATTAGTTCTAACTGAGTGGGGAAACAAGAGTGAAAACAAAGAGAGTGTGCCTTGAAACAAATTTTATATCATTGCAATGAATTGTGAATTGTTGATTCAAGCATTTAAAAGCATGAGAATTGAGAATTAACCGCATAAATGCATCTGGGAAATAGCATGAGTGCTATAAGGAAACTTAATTCCAATGTCTTTAAATATTTGTAAGGCGCAGTAGGAATAGACCACTCACTAAATATGTTGGCGGGTGGGGGTTGAAGGTATTATGGAAGGAATTTTTAGTGGAAACATCATACACTAAGAATCTACAATATCTTCCTGAACATAAAAAATGGCGAGTACAAAAGAGTAATGTGGCTGAACTACACCGAGTGGATAATGGTACTCATTATGATGAAGGGATCAAAGGGGTCAAAAAGAAAGTTTAGAGAAAAGACTAGTACCATTTCTAAAATACTGACCATTCCAAGAACTCCCTAGGAATGGTTTGTTGGCGTCCATTTCTTGTCATTTTTGGGGAACTTTTCTAGGTTGTTTCCTTCAGGAGATGGGTCATTCCCATAAAACAAATGTAGTAACAATCATTTCAACCTGTAGAGCATATTTTATTCCCTCATTTGGATATAAAGGAAATGAGTGTAAAGTTTAAGAAAAACCAACAAGAAGCTTAGGTTCGTCTCACCTAATATATTGCTAGTAATCAAATACTTAACAGAAGTCAACTATGATAATTTATCTAGTTATCAGTGAGAAGCTAAAGTTACCAGGATATAGATAGATATATGTACATATATGAGAACAATTTGGATACAATATGGTTGGATATGCATATATAAAAATACATGTAAAATATGTGTGAGCATGTAAAATACATGTATTTCCTAATATTTCTAGAGTTTTAACAAAGTGTTTCCCTTGGCTTAATGTATTTCCTAATAAAATGCTCTACAAAAATAACTATTGACCCATTTTCCATTTTTCATATGTCATAGAGTTCCTATTTAAAACGTTCTTAAGCTCACAACTTGGCCCAATGGAAGGGTTCTATCCTCAGTGGGGGTTATTGAATAGTTAAAAAATGTATAGTTGTGTTTTTTTCAAAATAAGGCCCAAATATGTATAACTGACAAAGGTTTTCATAATTTCATATAAACTAAACGCGTACCTCGTGAATATGACCTCACTTTTGAAAAATCCTATCCTCTTATGTTCCAACAGCCTGAATAAAATGCTCCACCTTGTCCAATATTACCTGCATGATAAAATGTTCCACATTTTAGTGTGATATCGGCTTAGCTAGAAATGCTAGCTGTATCCAAACCAGTTAACACCCTTTCATTCGATATTCAGTAATTTCAGACACAGGAGATTTCCTATAGCCTTTCTAAAAATCCATGTGCATTTGAAATTTCAGAAAGACTTCGATCAACACAATATTTGCCAACAAAAATTATATAATAAATGAAATCAGTGTCATAATACCTCGCTTACATCTGTCAAATAGCCACCCATTGCACTGAATTCTTTCTTGTATACATCCATGAGCAAATTAATTGAACCCTGTAAAATAGAAAATAGCCACCAACAAATTATCTTCTTGGAGAATATTGTCACAGAACCTAAATAGAGAATGTGAGCTGTAAAAACATATCTATAATAAACTGTCTACACACTAGAGATAATCATGCTTAGAAGTTAGAACAACAATCATCTTGGACATAAAAATATTCCAAGCGTTTCAACTGAAATGAATTTCAGAACAGAATGTAATTTAGATAATATTTATTCAACGACTATTTAAGGAATTCAAATAGAATATAGGAGGTGTAACATCTCTACATACAAACCTCACGGATTTCCAATGTAGGCATGTGTGGAAGGAAATCATTGCCAACAAAGAAACAGATGAAGACAAAATCATCCACAACCCATTCAAAATCAATATCTATTGGAGGTTTTGGAATCTTCATATCATACTCTAAATATTCACGTAAAACCCAGATGTTGACGAATTGCAAAATATTTGAGATATCAGAAACAAGTTAGATGTAAAAATAATAGTAAAACATCCACATGATATATAATAATCTTGAAACTTGCTTTAATTATCAGGACCTAAATCAGACCGTTATTAGTATTAATGCAACCATACAACTTTAACAAAAAGAAAAAACCTCCAAGCATGCATAACCAAAATCCTAACATAAAAAATTATACATATATCCGACTTACCTGATAAGGCTTTTTAGGATTAACAGTCAGTTCACCACCTTTCTCGTCAAAATATCCTTGCTTTCTTTTTCGCTGTCCTTCACATGCATTTGCAAAATGACCAACCTGACCACAAAGGAAGCATTTTTCTTGTTGTCCAGGTGTAACCACAATCTGCACAATTACATATATAAGGAAATAGGAAATGTTATCATATTCCTCTCACTATTTTTAAAGACTATTGTAAAAGAGACGACAATACGATTTGAATGCATTTCAGTCATACAAACCTATTAGGCAATTTAAGAATTTCATCTTGAACAAAGGATGAACGTTAATTTCTATTTTTCATAAAGGACAAACTGTTAAAAGAGAGTCTCTACTTTTGTGGGGATGATTTTGTCACTGACCATGCTTGGATATGGTGCATGTGTAGCATTTCTAAGCATAACTCCTATCCTCAATAGTTTTTGGTATTTGTCTCCCGGTAACACTCAAGAGTAAAGCCTAGAAATGGGGTTAAGTATTGAAATTTGAACATAGATGAGTATAATAGTTCAAGAGTTTATTGGGTTAACATTCAGACGTTTTTTGGGTTTGGTGAAGGTCATCAACATATAAAACATATCTAGAGATCAATAAGAGTGATGTGAATTTGAAAGTACTTCCCATGAGTTCGAAGGACTACCAGAACCTCTTCCCAATACAAAGATGCAATAATTATTTCTAAGAGTTTGACAATGTATGAACCATTGTTGCTTCAAGGCAACGCAATCTAAGAGAATGGGCGGAGCTAGTCTATGATTATTTAATTCATTAATGGATGGAGCTAATTTATTTTTGGACAATGTGCCCACATGGGTATTCCTAACAATGATAAATTAGGAGTTCAATATCTTGAAGGTGAATTAGTGTGCAGCAAGTGGGGGGTGCAAAACATCACATATGATTACATAGACACAAAAAATTGCATTTAACTACCATTGACGAGGACATGATTGAGGTTCTGGCTTATTTATGAGGTTTATAATTCAAAGACTCATTCAAGGATGGGACACAATACTTTTATTATAGAGGCATTTATACATCCATGGAAAGCCATGAGCCATGGTGTTTTGTATCATGTTATAGGATAGGATCCTTGTAAAATCATAAGCTTTGATATTCACTATGTGCCTTGGTTCAAAATAAGGGTTCCCATGCCTACATCCCCGACTTTCTTAAAGCTCATGGATCATGACAACAAGTTAATCATGATTGGAGTAATTGATGGCTTTACTATTACAATGGAAATTGGGATGTTAAGACCATCAGAGAGAATTTACATTTCCATCAAATAACTGGCATGTTAAGACCAGATAAGTAAAACAAAATTGATATAGAGGGGTGTAGTTAATGATAAGAGCCATGCAACAAAAATAAAAATAATTTTTTTTCAAGAGAAGCAGTGAATTCTGATAGTCAGCAAGTAGTGTAACTACAAGAATGGGTCGCTTATATATCATGTAAGAGACAATGTTGTAGAAACTATAATTATGAAATATACATGAATACAATGAAAGATAAATATGGCAGGGCAGTGCAGGGAAGGGTAAGGCATAACATAGACTTGTCAAAGAAGAGCAACATGACTTGTAAAAGTAAAATATAAGTGCGTCTAGAACTACATCACTAATGTAACCACAAATACACTGACAACCAAAAGGGGAAAATGACTGTAGGGAAAACAGAGGCTTGCATTACACAGGAATTCCAAATTGAAAGGGGATGTGGAGGTAACATTTGAGGTGAATCAAGACACAAATGGGACAAAGAGTACAAAGATAAAATAGTGGTCACAACAAATTATGAAATTCTAGATGAAATGGAAGAAATATGAACAACCTAACAGGGATATAGGAAAAGAAGGGTTAAGAGATGTACAAATCCTTCTTGTAGATTGGCATTTCTAACTATTCTATAAATAAATAACTAAAGTTCTTTTATGATACTCAAATTCCTTTGTTTATGAATGATGTAGTTATAGGCTGCATAATTAGTTAATTGAAAGTTGAAACTCCAACCTTGTTCCCAATTAGTCATCAAATTTAAAGGAAAATATGCATTGAAATCTCCTGCAATAGTTGTTTCTAAAGTGCCTCCGCAATCACACCATAAGCTAGATGTATAAATTTATCCAAAATTTTGCTCACAGAGCCTTAAAATATTGCTACTAACACAACTTAATAACCTTCGAAGTTGAAATTAAAACTTTGATGCTAGTAGTAAGTTCCCGAGTTTGGTATATCATATATAATCATATATGAGGTGATTATAACATTAATGCACAATACAGTGATGATACGATCTTTAACATATCATAATAATTATAAGCAAGAAGTTAACTAACAGAATGTAATACATTTTAAAAAATGAAGGGAAATAAATAGATCACATGCAATGCCAAGAGATTTTTGCCTGCCATAATTTACTTCCAACAAGCCATATGATACCGGAGCCAACATGATTCCAAATAAAGGCTATGTTAGTATTCATCATGTCAATGTCTTCAAATGGTTGTAAATAAGGAAATAATAACGACGGAGTTAATTTTAAATCAATCCTACTGTCTTTTCCTTGACGTAATACTTTATTCAAATTCTTCCTTAAAAATTTATAGCATGGATCCAAGATTATCATAAGATATGGAGCTGTCCTAACAGAAAAACTAACCCATATCTATGACAAATGAAAGAACTTAGTATTGAACTCCAAACATAAGTAGTGGAAGCATAACTCAGTACTTCCATATGCTACAATGCCAAACCAATCTCACTTTATTCATTGTAAATATTCCCTTACTTGAATAATCGAGGGAGTCTCTTAATCCATTCATGTGATTCCACCTTGCAGACAAGATTAAATGAAGGCACTTTAATTTGGTATTCAAGGAATCCCCAATTATTCCTTACTGGTCCCCCAAGTCTTGTGCTGATTCCTTTCGAATTTCCGCGAAAAATATGAGATGCAATAGAACTTCCACTTGTGCCTTCAAAGTTTTTTTTGGATGAGAATTTTCAATGACTTATGTATTTTGCTGATAAGCTTCCTTAATTCAGTACCCTCCTTCTGCAAATAATCTAGTTTTTGTCATAATTCCTTCTGTATCCCATATCTTTTCAAGATCCTTCTAAAATGGTTCTAGTTCCTGGTTGCTCTTAGTGTACAATCTTGATCCATTTGTCGTTATTATCACTAATTATGATATATTGTTATATTATTTATAAATAGTGACATCAACTCAGCTTGGATTATCAAATGGAGGAAAATTTGATTTTTTATGAGGTGAGACTGTAAATTTGGCCAGTTACCCAACACAAGCCAGAATTTGGTCAGTAGGAACAATTCATAGAGAGGAATAAAACAAACAACCAGTTTGAGCAAGTCCAACAACATTTTTGGAAGTTTTTCCAGTTTGGTGCCATATACACTATTCATTCGTCAAAATACAATTCACCGATAACATTGTATTTTAAGGAAAGGTGACCCTAAACAACAAATCTAGAAAAATTATCCCAGTCAAGATTTATTTCTATGAAATTCCAAGTGACATTTGCCAAATAAATTTTACAGGTTGCTCATAGTTTAAAAGATAACAAATTGCACTAGTTTGACCCAATGCTGGGCAAAGTGAAAAAGTTGATAAGTTCCTATTTTTTGAGGGGCATAGAAATCAGCTCGAGCAAAGTTCCTTATCTCTGCTTAGAAGACAACAATTCTATAAATACTAGTGTGATTACATCCCTAGCAAGATTTATAGTGGAGTGGTACCTCCCTAAAAAGAATAAGTAAAGGTCCATCCAGGACCGCTAACAGTTAGTTCTAGTTCGTGCAGGTAAAGAGTAAAGCAAGGGAGTGTGTGATATAAATGTCCCCGAAAACTTTCGTATTGCTGGCTTATAGGGGGTAGTGACTCCATCGTCTTAGGATGAAGGTAAAAAAATCCCACCCAAGGGCTAAGGTTGTGTAATTATGTCTCATTCAAAGGAATTATTTCTGATCATGCTAAAATTTTGAAGCATTGCAACGTATAGACATTCTCTTATGGGTGTCATCACCTTGGCACCAAGTGAAGGTTTAACACCGCATTCATTTCCCAAAGAGGAGGGAATTAATGCATGTGTAAATACTACATTTTAAAGAAAGAAAGCCCCAGGAAATCCAATGGCCTCTAGTACTTAAGGATATTCCAGTGGTTGTACCAAAGTAGAAAAAATTCATGTCCCTAGACAGAAATTCTCACTGCCTTCAAGAGATGCACAAAAAGTACCCACCTGTGGCACCCTTTCCCGAGGATAATTTTTTGTAAAAAAATAGAAATAACTCATTACTAGTTTTGCATGATTTTAGACATGGTACCACCAACCCTCCTCCATTCTATTAAACCTAAATAAAGACAAAAATCACAATGACCATTTGCTAGCAATAGATCACCATTTTATTATTGCTAGGGAGCCATTTGGCACTGGGCTGTGGGTTTGGTCATTGAAAAATCACAAAAACAGTAGAATTCTTATAAATCTATCTAAAAAATGTGAGGGGACACACTCTTGATCAATATTATATGAGAAACTTCACAAGCTTCCATTCCATACAGAACGATCAACAAAATCTGATAAGGTGCAAAAGTAGTAAATGGTACTTCTAGAATATTAGAGAAATAAGTTGTTAATCACTATTCCATCACAACCATTGTGGAAATTCTATAAAGTATATCCAATAGCATTGCAACTTGACCATCCCAAAAGTATAAAAAAAAAATATCATGGTTAAATAGCTTTTCATAACACCCTCTGCCATGTAATGTTGTGCACAAATGTGGAGAATCAAATCACTAAAAAATTTAATTCAATAGAGAATTCATAGAGGTGAAAAATGAAAAGCATTCCCAAAGAATACAATACAAAGGAAACAACTGATCAAACGAAATATTCAATAAACTTAAAACTGAAAAACATGCATTGAAATCTAAAGCAAGGTCTTAGTCAATCTATCATGCTAGCTGATATATGGGGAATAATTTTAGTTCGTGTACTCTAGTATATAACTGTATTATGTTTCTGCAACATAATATTTCAATCTAAGAAAAATGATTATATATGTACATCTACAAATATTGAACTACTGACACCACATTAAGTTAAAAGTTGTTGATTGGAAAAATAAAGAACAAAAGCCAAATGTAATCTACATAAAAATAGAGCGTACCTTGGCAACATGTTCTAAGGGAACAACTTCTGGTAAAATTGAAGTCCTTGGAGCAACATCAATAAACACAGACCAAAAAAGTAGCCACTTTCTCTCCTAACCTCTCTTCCAATTCCTTCCTATTACCCTCCACCTCCTTTGCAATCTTGTTGTCAACCAACTCCAATTGGGCCTGAATAATTTTGGTTGTCTTCTTCAAAAAATCCCGAAGCTCCAATATGCGGCTGTCAGAGGAAAGCACCTCTAGGGACACCGCAAATTTTGGATTTGAACCCAAATTTGTGTACAAACCCCCCAATGCCACATAGCACTCAGCAAACCAGCCACCAGAATAAACATTATAAAAGCCTTGGTTAAAACTCCCTTTGCAAACTACCACTTGGACCTGCTTGTAGTGGGGATTTTAGGGCTTTGACGGTTTTCAGGGATTTTAGAATGATGGGAGTTGAGGGTCATTTCCACTGGATTGGGAGAAATCCTGCAATTGAATATCGGTTCCAGCACAGTTTCTCCGCGGATTGTGTGGCTCAGATCCTTCCCATAAGTGTAATCAGCAGTTTGAGATTGGGTTGGCTCTTCCTCTCCGACTATTTCACGGTTTGAATTTCTTGTTGCAATCGTTGCAGTGCGTCTTCTAGTGGTTTGACGAATAGATGGCATCCAGAGGGTGTGCTATTGTTTACATAGGTGTTCACCGTAAAGGCCACCCACCACAAAAGACATCGTGAGACAAGTTTGGATGTTCAGGTGCAGATATTTCATATGATTTTGAACACCCGAGGGATTCGAACTCTAAACCACTCTATGTTTCAGAAAAAAAAGATGCATGCACTAGAAAACCATTCCGTACCTATAAAGAATCCCTCAGCCCCTTCTTCTCGTTTTCTTGCGCTTCAATTGGGCGGATATAAAAATCGTGACCACATTTCATTGACGTGCAGAAAATTGATAAGCCACCATTGCCATGTGAAAGAGAACACCGTGGAAAAAAGTTGAAAGCTGGGACATAACTGCGCCAGGAGAAAGCCAGTGAGGAGAAAGCCTGTGAATAATCGGTTGGAACAGTGATCAAGTTTGAAGGGCGGGTCTTTGTAAAAATCGACAAGTACTCAGTGATCAAATTTGAAGGGCAAGTCTTTGTAAAAATCTACATGTACTCAGTGAAGGCGGGTAAGTGATTAAATTTGAAATTTGAAGAGAGGGTCTTAAATTTTTTTTAGAGTTGAATGGAAATATAAATAATTTACTTCAATTCACAAGTATAAATTAATTAAACTCTTTTATCAAAAAAATACAAATACTGTTTTTTAAATTTTTACAATTTTAAATAATTGGCCATTTATTAATATTTATATAAAAAAATGATGTATTTTCAATAAAATTTATTTTGAACACATTAAGTTGTCATATATGTATCATTAACCTTAACAGTAACGTAACAACTATTCTATTGTATTTTTTTTTCAGTTTGAACACACTTCATTATACAAAAAAATTACTTAGAATATGCCATAACCATATTGGGGAATCCACGCGCAATCCAAGCTTGAGATATGTAAGAATTATAAGGATTGGGAACCTAAGAAAAAATAATACACAACTCAGAAAACATATAAAAAAAAATCCTACATACCAACCAAGTTAGCAAAGTTAGCATAACCACGGTCAAGGCATCAATTTTTTTTGTTCAACAATTGTCATGAAAACATACATATATGGGATGGAGGGGCAATGGAATCAAGCCTAAGTCAATTGAATCCTTGCAACTCACAAAGTGTCTGAGTCTCAACAATCTGCCTTTTAAAATTGAACCAAAATACCAAAGTAATTTTTTTAATGGCTAGATTTGAGAAATTTTTAGGTGTGAGTAACTAAGGGATCGAGGCTCTAAAATTTGTTGTGATTTGTACCAGTCCATGATTCAGTGAATCGATAGTCACGAGTAGAAATTTAAGTTATTTAATGAAAACAAGTAATGTGTATAACCTCTATGTCGAAACCATTTTCCATGTCGATGCATGCCACTACCCTCTTTATTGTCTTACCAAAAGACATGATAATGAGGAAGCAGACCTAAAATTATGGACTTCATCTTCAAAAGAATCCCTTGCAATCAAATTGGTAAGGAGTGATAAGAAGACCACAACAATAAAACGTGTCAAATCTTAGTTGATAGTGTTAATTAAAGACTTAAAAGGTAAATTTAATATAAGACTTACTTATAGTTGTTTCTTACTCTTTGCGTCTTGACACAACTAATATTTTATGGTCCTCTTTGTACCTTGACCCAATTCGTATTATAAGGTGAGGATGTGCATGCATAATAATCCTTAGTTATGATTATGAGATGAGGATTTAAAGAGAAGAGGATGTAAAAACAAGCAATTTTTATATGTATTTTGGTGGCGTCGAGGACAAATGTTGTGAGAAACCACAAATATTTGAAAGGACGGGGGGAGATTACATCATGATCATGCCACCCATCAAATTGAAGACTATTCTTTAGCCAACAATTGTTTTTTTAATTTTATTAATAATTGTTTCTCCATATCCTGTGCCCAATGACACCTCTCTATAGCAATGCCTAAATCGACCTTTGCACAATTTGTGATCCTAGCTACATGCCATTATTTGTATTTGCATGACATCGCATGTTGTTTCTAGTTGCCGTGAGTCGATGATATTCATGCAAGAAATGAAGTCTTGTAGAGGAGGGCTTATCAAACCGGCGTTTTGAATTTCATTTTGACGAAAAAAGAGTGGACATTGGTAGCGAGGTTCACATAGGTAGTAGGCACAAAGTTTTGAGCTCGTTTCGGGCCTAGTAGTAGACTAGTAGATGTTCTTTTTTGCTATAGTCATAGTTGTTGACAATTTGTCACACTTTAGATTGCAGCTCCAAGTGACTTAGGAGTGAGAGTCACATCTCAATGGCTAGTGCCTTGTAGTCATCAATGATTACTATCCATCCTGCACAACTAAGCAGTGAGTGCATGACATGAATGCGTGAGTGATTATAATTTATCATATTTCCAATATTTTGAAACTAATTATTATTGATTTTTCAAGTTAATTATTATTGATTTATTTAGTATACCTCTTTGTTAATATTGTTTATGATAGTTTTTAGTAGAGCTTTCTCCTATGCTTACTAGGGGTAGTGATGATGTGCTAAAAAACTAACCTCAAATAATTGTGATAATTCGTATTGATTATTATTTTGGAAATTTTCATGGAGAGTCTTCCTATCCCTAATAGGAGTGGTGAAGGGTGTGTTGAGAACTAAACCTATATAGTTGTGATAAACTCCCACTGATTTCTCCCTTCAAGGATTCTTGGGTATCTCACTTCTATACCTACTAGCAACAATTAAGGATGCATTGATAATCAAACATGGGCTACTTGTGGTGAACTCTCACCAATTTATTACTTAAAGGAATCTCAAAGCGATCCCACCTATGCTTATAAAGAGTAGCAAGGGGTGAATTGTGAATCAAAACTTGGGCTAATTGTCATAAATTTTTGTTGATTTATTATTTTGAGATTCTTAAATAGAAATCACTTTCACCTACCAAGAGTCACTAGGGGTGCACTAAGAAATGGACTTGGACTAATTGTAGTAAACTCCCACTAATTTATCGCACTTGGGAATTTTCATGTAGAACCCTACTATGCCTCCCTCTGTTGTAATTAAATGGCACTTCAAAGAGTGTTCATAGAAATGAGTGACACAAATCTAACCCAAAATACGATGTCTCGATGTGCTTCACACTTTGTGTCATACAAATTTATTTATTTATTGCAAAAAACTAGATTGCAGCACTACTAAATGTGATGCTATAACCTTGTATTATAGTAGTGGATGTTGTGTATAATGCATTTAAGAAGGATATAGGATAGTCATTTTTATTTAATAAAATAGTGTTTTCCTTCATGTATTTTTAGTTGTTTGATTTTATAGATGTGCTTTCTCATCGATTTTAGTTTGTTGTTGTTCTTAAGCTTACTTTTATTTTTCTTAGTTCCAACAACTTTTTTTTTTCTCCCACTCTACAAGTGTGATCGTGGAATGAATCAGGCTAAGAGCACTGATGCACATAGCATGGTTAGACCATGTTTTCCGTAGATAACAATTTTCCATTTCCAAGAAACCTTAGGTTCCTCGATATGGCATGCTACTAAATATTAACTTGTAGCATGCTCAAATTAACAATTAAAATACCCAAGAACTCCACTTGTGCACACTAAATGAGTTGGTTGTGTGAACTGAAAGTTAGAAATTGCGCCGACCCAATAAATTGTGCTGACTCGGCCAAGGAAATGAAGAAAAATACATTAAAAGGGGGTATGGATGCAAAAAAGGAATCAAAATGGGATGCAATTCATAGGTTGACAATGAGATGAGGAGACATTATTAACCTATACTATAAGTGTAACAAGTACACTGCAGGTTAACCTATGCCAATTCACAACAATGTTTGTGTGTTATCATTATGATAATTCCTAATGACCATTCAAATCCACATTGACAATTTTAAATGATGGTATAACCATGACCCTTTTATATACACTCAAGGAATATGTGGAAAAAAAAAGCTGTGAGTATTTCCTTGGTTCCTTTTCACCCTTCAGTTTTATCCTTAATGAGATTAAAACAAATCGACAAAGGGATGTAGAATATAAATATAAGTGATGTGGTGATAAAGGGATGTACTATGCAAATTGTTCATCCCAATAGTGATCTATTTTTCTAAACCCCCTAGGTCCAACTTTACATGATAGGATCCAATTTTCTTGTAGCCCTAATTTATCCATTATTTCTCTTACATGGATTTCTTTGCAGCTACATATATCGATAGGAAATAGTTTCTAGGCAGAGATGTTGAATTCAACAAACTCACCATATGACATGAAAAGAGCTAGTTCAAAACGTTTTGAAAATTAAAGGTTAAAATACTGAAATATATTCGAGGCTATACTCCTTACTATGAGAAGGTAAAGGAAAATCACATTTCCACGCTTTAGATATGTTGAATTTCAAAACTAACAAATCCATATTTACCGATGATATCAAAGACTATGATCATTATACGAGATATTTGGTTTGTTTCAATGCTTTTATATAAATTGAATGCATATTCAAAAACCCCTTAGGATTTAAAACACTCACAAAAAGTAAATGAAATTTATGAATAGAGATATGTTGTAGTGTAGCTTTAGTGGAAATAAAGGTTAATGTTAAACAAGATTCCCCTATATAATACAAGTTAGGAATCCATGTATAAAAAAATACATATTCTACATATTAGCGAGTATGTTAGAGAGTTGGAGCATTATCCTATGCATAGATATTAAATTTAGAGGTTATTCTTTGTTTCTCTTCCTATGTTGGTTTTATGCATGTATATTTTCAAAATGTTTATGTCAAGTCATGTATATATTTTATTACACGAATTTTTGCACTTAACTTAGTAGGATGTTGTTGTAATATATCTATAGGTTATACATATTCAAGTGGAGATTTCTCAAATGATGAAACTAGACATAGGGAACGAGAGTAATATGAGAGAAGAAAAAGAAACATATCCCAATTAATGAAGACAATACCGGTGACAAGACATTGATGAGTTGTAATTACATATTTTAAGATTTCATAAAGTATTGAAAAATGTGTATTTATTTTCCAAAGAGTTGCATTTATAATTCTAATTATTACTTATTGTAATGTGTTTTATGTTGCGAAAAGGCTTAATTAAAAACCTAACATCATTTCTAAAGATTATAACAAAAATAGAAACAGACCTAGATATGGGCTACTTGTATTGAATGTAGTGGGGATAAAATTATAGTAGTCTTAGTTGTAATAGATGTAAACATGATAAACATGGTATGATATGTCATACATTTTTTAGAGAAATTTAGAATGTAATTGTTATCTAATATACTACATTTTTTGTTACACTTATTCATTCTATTACGTGTATATTGATGGTGTGAGCATAGAGTGCCAATATGACGATGAATAGAGACAAAGACTTGTTTCATCAATATAATATAAAGAAAATACTTTCAATTATGATGATATAAAAGTTACTAATTAAGGACAACTTTTAGAATACACAATTTCGTCGCTATAGCGATGTTTGCCTTTCAACAATATGGGATTTCGTCGTAAGAGTGACAGAACACACTATTTCGTCACAATAGCGACGCACCTTGGGATAATTTTGAATTTTTTCAACAAATTAAAACTGTTTAGCAACGAAAGCAATGATTTTACCTGTTTCATGGCAAATTTTAGTGGGACTTTTGACCCATATGTAGTAGTGGGTATACATAAGTATTATGACATGCATCATCATCATGGACATTGATGTTGTCATCATCATCATCAATGCCATATGGTAGATCAACATCATCTTGATCATCATCCTCATTATCATCATCATTGTCAACATCAAGTACATCATCAACAAAATCATCGTCATCATTGTCATTATGGTCACACATATGCCATTAGTGTTCTTAATCACTCATCGACATTAGGATTCATGTCATGTAATTGTTAAGGTCATTTATATGCCGTTACAATCATTACAATGATAATAGGGTTGTTTAGATGTCGTTACAGACATTTAGGTGCCATTAGAAACAATTAGGATCCAAAAGTGATACCATATACATAATCATCGTTGACATCCACATCATCATCATCATCATACAATAAATCAACACCATTGTCATCATCGTAGTCATCATCAATATAATTGCGATAATAATGAGCAAGGAGCTGTACTACCTCACAAGAATGGATGATATACTCTTATACTTATCAAATCATATCCATATGCTCCATCATAATTATCGTAATGCATCATTGACATGTTGTTAGGGAGAATCATATGTCATTAGGGTATATCAAATGTTGTTGGGGACACTAAAATGCCATAAGAGCAATTTAGGTGACATTAAGGTAATTTACCCCTCATTAGGATTAATCATGATCCAAAAGTGCCATGATTACAATCATTTAGGTGTCACTATGATAAATAAAGATCCAAAAGTACTATCACATGGATCATGATCATTGACATTGACATTGATATATCTGACGTTATGTCATACATTTCCTGAACACAATCCCTAGCTCTAAACCTAGTGCAATTCCTAGCATAGTTCCTTTCGAAATTTCTGGCATTATTCCAGGTGCTATACCTGGCGCTATGTTGGATGTTTCCTAGGTGCAATTCTTAGATCTATAGTTGGCGCTATGTTGGATTTTTTTCCTACCGAAACTCATGGCGCATATCCTATCGCTAACCCTGGATTGATATATGGTGTATGTTATTCAAGACGTTTTTTTGGAGGCTATTCTTGGCGTTATATGGGATGCCTTTGTGGATGCTAATTAGGACATTAATTGGGATTCTAATTGGGATGCTAATTGGGATGATAATTGTGATGTTAACTAGGATGTTAATTGGGATGCTAATTAGCCTCCAAAATAACGCCAAATTTTAAAAAGGGACGATAATTGGGATGCTAATTGGGATGCTAATTAGCATCCAAAATAGCACCAACTTTTAAAATGGGATGCTAATTGGGATGCTAATTGAGATGCTAATTGGGATTCTAATTGGGATGTTAATTGGGATGCTAATTGGGATGTTAATTGGGATGCTAATTAACGTCCAAAATAGCACCAACTTTTAAAAAGGGACGCTAATTGGGACGCTAACTAGGATGCTAATTGGGATGTTATTTGGGACTCTAAATAGGAGGCTAATTGGGACACTAATTGGGATGCTAATTAGCATCCAAAATAGCACCAATGTTTAAAAAGGGATGCAAAAAACACCATTAAAAGCACCATCTTGTGGAAAAGCGTCCACTTTGTCAAAAAAATGATGGAAAATACACTAAAAGTGATAACGGATGCTAAAAAGGAAGCTAAAAGAGATGTTAATCACATGTTTTTGTTGTAGTGAAAAGATGTTGACACAACCAAAGATGTTTCTACACTATCTGGTTTATGTTGACACAACCAAATATGTGACACACTATTTTCAATCTAAATTCAAGCATGGTTCACCAAAATGAATCACGGTTAGCTAAAGTCAAACATGACTCGTTATATCCTCACAAAATCAGAGATGCGACACATTAAAATGTTACATTGGACATTCATCAATGATTATGTTGCATTGTGGTGTTTTATGAAGGGTTACAATGCATTACGACTTTCGGGTGAATCCACGGACCTGGGTAACACTTTTTGGCAAGCGGATTTCGGCAAATGCAAAAAAACGCACCTCGGTCGAGGGCTTGTTAAACCCTCGACCGAGGTATTAATTTCTCGACCGAGGTTCTAACAAGCCCTCGACTGAGGTTTTTTTAAGCCCTCGGTCGAGGTATTAACTCGGTCTAGGTATTAACTCGACCGAGGTATTCATTCACATAATTGAGACATAACATTATTGAAATTGTCATTTCTTTGCTTATTTAATGATTTGGTTCATAGAATTTTATTGGAAACATGATATATTTCTCTCTAACTCTTGCAAGGCACCATCAATGTTAACTTCAACCCCTCATGAGCAACTGTCCATATTTTTTTTATCAACCAGGACTCATCATTGTCATTGATTGAATTTCCCTTTGAAAGCCATAAAAATAATATGCAAAAACTCTTATTATGGTCTAGGGATCATATCATCAAGCATATCTTTCTTGATTTTTCTTTAACTATTTACATGAAAATGCTTTTAATTTCCTTTCAAATTTGATCATTTAATCACTACTTTTCATAAATTTCTTATAATTCTTGACTTTTAAATAAAAATGAAATACTTGATTCAAAAAAATTATTTAAAACCTTAGTTTTAAGGAACATTCTCCATTTCAAAAAACGTTTCTACTATATCTTCCATTAGCATAGCCTACCCATTGCTTGAGATTTTGTAAAGCCTCTTCTTCATCTTTTAGACTTTACCTATAAAAATTATTGTGAATATACAAATTAATTTGGAATTTTAATGACCACTTCAAGGAATCTTGTCTAGATTCCTCACTAATACAAAAGCGCGGGTTTTTCCACGGAGATTTTCCACGTTTCATACATTTTGGTGTAAAATCGGAAGCAAAATGAACTTGCCGTCGCTGTATCGACGCTTACTCATCGCTGTATCGACGATGGCAATCTTCTCCGTCGCTATATCGACGCCTTCCTCCTTCAACGTCGTTGTATCCACGGAGTGCCGTCGCTATAGCGACGNCTTCCTCACACCCTCATCTGGAAATAAAGCGATGGCAACTTCCCAAAAATAGCCTTTTTTTCATTATACATTCATTTTAGTACCATCCAGTTACATATAATAAGTAGTCTATCCAAGCACGGATCGAGACGGAGATTAATCTGACCGTAAGCGAGATCCTGATAGTAGAGCTTATAGTAGAGAGCCTATTTCAATTTGAAAACCAGATACAGCGCTGTTCCAGACTATGATTATGCTTTTAAAGATCGTTAGCGTGATCCAGTTCTTTCACCATAGATAGGTTATCAAGAAGGCATTGGGTGTGTCAAGGAGACAGTGAGATAGATCTCTCCGGTGACCCAAATGTTGTTGAATGCAAAGTTCAAAGGTTCCATGACTTCCCACCCTCTAGGCACATTAACTCTCCTACCAAATTTAGCCCTCATGATGTACTCTTATTAGCCCACTAACTTATCATACTCATTCTCTAAGCCCTAAATTTCCTAACCCTTCTACTACTAGTCGAAATTAATGGTGTCACTTACATCAAACACACACCCATTTTGTTGTAGATTGTAATTTTCTCAAATGTCAAGACACCTTTCAAGCAATTTTAATCAATTAGTGTTACTCAAAATCTAAAGACCTACCCAAATATCCCTCCCCTCCAATAGATCCCAATGTTCTTTACTTATCAAACCCTGACACAATACATACATCCCTCCTTATTCACACCCATGATAACTCCAATTCATCTCATAAATTCCTTTACACTCATAACTAACAAATCAAAGATCAAATAGACATTATCATACTTGACAATGAAAACCAATAGAACCTCATATCCATATAATATCAATTGTGTACAACAACATTGTCCTAGCTAACTAATCAATCAATGAGGTTTTATCTCCACAACCATGTACCTAGGGTTCTTATCTCTTAGTCCTTGTATCATGCCATCCTTCTTACCCTTATTCATTTCCAACCCCTTAATATAACCCAAGGTTTCTTGTTCAATTTACAAGACCTCCTCCTTCCAACTACTATCATGTAATCCAAGGTTTTGGTTCAATTTACATAAGCTCCTCCTATATAATCCAAGGTTTTTTTGTTCAATTTACATAAGCTCCTCCTGTCATATAATCCAAGGTTTTTGATTCAATTTACATAACCTCATCCTTCCAAGTACTATCATATTCTATGCATCACCTATTTTTTAACGACTTCATAATATGATCTTGTAGCACAACATACCACTTTGCACCCACGACCAGTTTAGGGAAACAAATAGCCTTCTCAAAGCAACAAATCTCTTGCTCTCACCAGGCTCGCAGGGATTCATCTATACCAGGCCATTTACCGCCTCCATTTTCGTCCCTCACAACCCTCGCATCTCCTCACAATTTCGTTAGGCCACCCAAAGTCAGGAACAGAACACTTGGAGGAAGATTCAGAGCACCCGTGGTCCTAAATCAGCATACAAGGGTTTATTTGAGGCGTTGAGGTTTTCGTCCCTCACAACCCTCGCATCTCCTCACAATTTCGTCAGGCCACCCAAAGTCAGGAACAGAAAACTTGGAGGCAGATTCAGAGCACCCGTGGTCCTAAATCAGCATACAAGGATTT
>LPNX010949531.1:1197514-1207916 GCA_001517045.1 Pseudotsuga menziesii | reverse complement strand
ATTTATTTTTTAATTACTTCTAAAACTTATACTTAGAAAACCACACTGCAACTTCGAAGCAGCTCAAAGAAAAATCCACAGAGTTAAAAATACACAGCCAACAAATTCTTAAAAATGCACTCATCACATATCGACGTGTCCTCTTCAAAAGGGTATCTTTGGTTTTTCAATTTTTGAAAAAATAGAAAAAATTCCTTTACGTGGACAAATATGTGTTAAAAACGATGCTGAAATTGAATGTGGTCACTTTCGAAAAATAATAAATAATTGTATAATGCGAAAAAAATTAACAAAAAAATATGCACATCACACTGCATTTTATTTAGATCATGCTCATATATTTAATTTTTTTAAATTATTAATGCAAGATTAAATTACTCTACGTGGACACGAGCCACTTATTAGCTTCTTCAAATTTTTAAGGTCACACAGTTCATTAAATGCAAAAATTCACACTTTAAATGACATCGGAATATTTTTTTAAAAATATCACTATGAAGCCAACATAATATTCTACAATTTGTTTTTTTACTGCAAGTCGAAATTCACATGGAATATATGCGTTTTGAGGGCTTCTATCTAGCACATGAGTAAAAAATCAGGTTTTCATCGCCAAATTTGGCCAAAAAGTGTTACCCATCTTCATGGAATCACCCTTTCATCAAGGGTTATGTCACATTGTGACACTGGTAAATGGTTTTGTCACATTAAGACAATGCCCAAGATGCGACACATTAATAATATGACATTCAATGTTCAAAAAAATTCATATTGCAATGTAAACTATGGGTAAGTGGTTCACCAATATTATTAATTATTTATTATATTTTAATAATTAATAATAATATTATTTTATTAATATCTTTATATACTATTATATTAATTATATTTAATAAAGGATAATAAAATATGTTAATTGAATGATAATATTTTAATTAATTAATTAATTAAATATTAATTAACTAAATAATATTATGCAATATTATAATTAATTAAACAATATTGATTTCTTAATATTTTGGAGATATGTATATGTGCTCACCCATTACTAGAAATAACCACATTAGTATTATTAATGTATATGAATACGTTGATAAATAATATTTTCCCTGTCAGTATGTGCTTAATGTCACAATGCGACAAAAGCATTTCAAACATTACTAAACCCATCCCTTGCAAAAACTTAGAATGAATCTCATAATGCAACAAAATCCATTAAGGAACATAGCCATCATATCAGATAACCATGGATGAATGTAGCAATCCTACATAAACCTATATGAATTTCGTAACCCAACATAACCCTTCTTGAATGTCACAATTGCACAAAACCTTTTCAAGCATAACTAAACTCAACCCTTGCAAAAACTTACAAAGAATCTCATAATGCAACAAAATCCATTAAGGAACATAACCATAAAAAAACATGAGCATGGAGTAATGTCACAATCTAAATTAAGACTTGATCAACATCGTAATAAAACATAGCACTTGATGAATGTTGCCATGTGACATAACCATCAAAGAATTTAGCAAACATAGTTAAACCCTCGAGAAATATTCAAAATATGAATGTGACAATTTCTGCGACAATCATGCAACAACGTCGAAATCCAACATAAGCCTTAATTATTGTTGCACCTAAAAAAACCTTTCAAGAACATTGCAAATATGAATATCATAATATGAAATTACCATGGACGAATGTCGCAATCAAATATGGAAGCCTATAAACTATTATTATTATTATTTTTACTAATACTTTTTTAGTGCAATCTATCAATGAAACAAATATTATAAATATGATTAACCTTTTTTTACATTATTTTTGATAAAGTAAGATTATTGATTGTTTTGTAAACACTTTAATATTTAATTATTTTACATAAATATGACATTTAATTAATTAATTAATTAAATTTATAATATTATTTAAAATAAAATAACAATCAAACAATAATATTTTCCATAAACTTAATATTTTTATAATTCTATTTATTAAATAATTTTAATTAAATAATATATATTAAAAAATTATATACATAATTAAAAAAAGTTATTATTTTATCAGCACTTTACGATGGACAATTTTTATATTATGATTAAAATATAAAAATAAAAACATTATTTTTAGTAAATTAATATTAATTATTAAATTTATTATATGCTAAAAATTAAATATTATACAGATAATTAAATAAACAATATTACTTTACACATACAACATTTAATTTAATTGTTTAGATTTAATATTTATAAATATCATGAATGTTTTTAGCTAAATTATGATATAATAAATCAAATTTTTAAGAGTATTATTTAATTAATAATTAAATTAATTATTATTGAAATATTTAATTGAATTAGATAAAATAATAATGTTTTAGTACTACTTTTAATATAATAATTAATTAAATAGTATATTTGTATAATAGTATAATATCTTATAATTATTAATATTATAATAAATTAATTAAAATCCATAATTACTAATTAATTAAATAATATCATTTCATTAAGATTGTTTTATGAAATGATATTATTGTTTAATTAAGTACTATATTAGAATTAATTAAACAATATTATTTTTATTAATATTTTGTAGATATGTCTATGAGCTCACTGGTTACCAGGAACAACCACATTAATTTTATTAATGTGTCTGAATATTGCCAACAAGTGTAAATTAGGCACATACTTCTCAGATCAATGCTTTTCCCTATAGTATGTGTCAAATTTACGCATATCAATGTATTCAAACACATTAATAAAACTAATGTGGTTGTCGCTAGTTAAGTATGGTTTTAGTATCTTTTCATCACTCTTTAAAAATAGGAATAGATAAACTTAATGACGTTAAATTCATAGCTGAAGGAAAATAAAGATACATAAACAAAATAAATCTATTTATAAATCTCTTGAGTAAGAAGAGTTTATGTTTGCTAAACAACGTTGATGATACAAAAGTTGTAGTCGAGACTCAACCATAGAAACACCCCACCCTTTTAAAACTAGGCCATTGACCATTATAACTTCATATACATTCCTTGGTGTATTCCAACCCATGATGGCTTCAATTTATTCACAATCCATTACTCTCCCTTCTTTAGATATGAAGTGACCGATATAGTGGATTTATTTAATAGCATTTGTACTAGGAGGTGCGAAGGAACACATATGGAAAGTGAAAAGTAAGTTTAAGCTATTAATAATTTGTTTTATATTAATATTATAACAAATTATATTTCATGCAAACAACAATACATTGCAAAATAAGGAAACACGATTACTAAAAAAATAAATAATACTAAAAATGAAGATATATAACAAAATTATATAGCAAAAACGAGATATTATAGCATATAGAGGACATGTGTTATTGCTCTCCATAAGACAACTATTACAAATCATGATTTTGCAAGAATTTCAGGCTAGCATTTGTTCTGTCATTGTCTTATGAAAGGGAAAAACCCTTTCCCTTTTACAAATTCCCAAGTTTTCTTTGAATATTCTGTTGTGAACAAATGTTGCATTTAACATGTATATATGTAATCTCCCCATTTTAAATAATTGCATAGCAGGACAATTCCATCAATCCTACTAGTTTCCTAGGTTGAATGGATACATTTGGAACTTTAATAAGGGAGCTAATAGATGATGTTCAGACATTAGAATGGAATAAATATTTAATAATGGAGCTAATTAAATAAATACAAGAGAAAATTGAAGTGGCATTGGAGCACAGAGACACATGGATGATTATGGGGCCCACACAAGCTAGAATTTCTGTGCCACATGGAATCCTCCTCTTGCAATTTCAAATCCATGGGAAGCATAAATGATCTTGGATGAGTCAGAAGGATAATACACTTAGCCATTATTAATTTGTCACAGTGGTCTAGGAACTGAAAACACAATCTCACAAAGAATACAAACAAATCTGCATAAAATTGGCAAAATGGTGCTGCAATGGGAGTATCAGCTCTGTATAATCAATGAATAATGAATAATACAATACAATGATCATGCAAGATGCATGAATTCCAAGACAATTCGAATTCCCAAGGAGGTCATTCGAATTGAATGAGTGGGTGTAGCTTAACTGACTGTAAGCCACAGTACACTAGTTAACCAACTGACCAAGTGCCAATTGACTCAACTGAGTCCTAATTGAAGTTGGAGTGCAATGAATGACTGAGTCTAACTGAAAGTAGCTCAGACACATGTCACTACATGCCAACCCACAAGTGGTAGCGCATCATTAACTCCAATGAACCCCGATGAGGTTAACTGAAGTCAAACTGACCATTAGTGGTGGTTGGAGGCGGCCCTGCTGACTCCAGTTCATTAAATATTAATAAAATAGTCAATATAATGAACAGAGGCAACTTCACCACTCAGCTTAACTGACTGTAACCATCATTTATCAATTAGGTGCATTTATGACACTCAGTTCACTCCCAAAGTGCTCCAGTTAGCTTCCCCAAATGAATGAGAAGGCTTAGTTGGCCTCCTTGACTAAAGGTAGGCATGGGTGTGCTCATGCTGATGTCATACAGTGCTCCTTTGATGCCAATTAAGTCAATAAAACTTAGGATATTGGTTTAGCAAGGCCAAATTGACCAAATTAAGTGTGCATGGTGGGTAAATTTCTCCAACACCCCCCCTTAAGCTATACTCAGGAGGAGTAAAAAAAAATGGATGAAATGCTAGGGCCCCGGAAACAAAGGCCATAGGTCACCCTGTACAATAAAGTAACTACTTAATATAACCAAGGAAACGGGAAAAACCTCATGGGAAAAATACCCCCCCTCAAACTAAGCAGTAAATCAAGAAATTTTTGGTTCTTCTATGAAGCAGTATCGTGAGACCGTGCATGTGAACCTATGAATCCATAATATATGGAAGTCTAGAGGAATATTCCTCTTTGGAAGAAAACGAATGTGCTCAAATGAATCAGCAACATAGACAGCTGCAGGATGAAAATTGGACCCACTAAAATCAACTGATAAGAGAGAAAAAGTGCTTGAGGATTCGAACCATGTGTGGAATACTCAAGAAAATGATATTTTTCAGCTTTGAATAGTAAACCATGAGTGGTAAAATCAGCCCCAACGCTTAGGAGCAAGTGTCCAAGCGGATGCAGAATGTATTCCTCTTTACTAGTTCTGTGAGGAGATGAGCATGTGACCAAAGGTAGAGAAGCCCTGGGACTGTGGAGAGTGAATGCTTGAGATCCATAATATGATATAGCTTCATAAATAGCTTGTGATTCAAAAAATAAAATATCAGCAACCTCATAATAGGAAATTAACACCAAATCCCCAGTAGCAAATTTGAAGAAGAATTGCGGTACTTGATTTTCCACACCAAAATTGGTGAGAGCAGCTTCAAGTAGTACTGAAAGCTCTTGGATTTTAAAATTTGAACCAAATAATATCAGATCAGAAAGTAAATCAGATCCAAATAGGTTCACAATAGATCCAAAACTGTGAAATGAAATCAAATCCCCAACAACAGTTTCGAAGGAGACTTGCGGTACTTGTTTCTTCACACCGTTGATGAGAACAACTACAAGCAGTATTGAAGGTTTTTGAACCTGAAATTTGAACCAAGAAATATCAAATCAGATCCAAATAAGATCATATCATATCCAATAAGGTTCATATCAGATCCAAAATTATGGTCAACCGAGACGGTGGATGCACATTTGTCTTTTTCTTCAAAATTCTGAATTTTGGTGCATGCAATCCTGTAGGAATTTGCTAGGAGATCTAGATCATGGGGAGCGAATTGATTACTCTTGTAATCTGATATTTTTTTCAAAATATCCAAGGTATTACATATTTGCACACCAGCAGGAACATTAGAGGGAGAAAAATCAAATTTCTCTTCACTTTCGGCAGCAATTACTGGCAGATTTTGCATAGAATTCAAAGGAAAATCACTGGTGAATGTTTGCATGGAATTGCAGCAGTGTTTTTCTTCAATATCAAAGATTCAAATTTCTTCTTTTGTTTAATCCATATGAGGAGATGAGTTTTAAGTGATTTGACAAACTTCCGGAGCATTAGGAGAAGGAGTCACTGCAAGGAGACTTTCTTCAATTCGAATTGACTATGTAGAATATTCTACTTCTTCTTCATCTTGAACAACTTCATCAGAGAGAGTAGAGGCCGAGAATTTTGAGTGAAGAACTCTTGTGGTGTTGGATGTGATCTCCAAAGTGCTATTATGATCCTCATTGTGCTTGCCAAAGGTTCTGTCCAATTTTGTCCAGAGATCCTTTGGGTATTCAGCAGAACCAATATGGTAGCGCAAGCTAGGAGAAAGAGCCAGACATATTGCTCCAAAATCTCTATAACCGTCATTTAGCTAGTCATTCTCATTCTCATAAGACTCTTTTCCAAGTCCAATAGACACCTCATAGAGAGCTTGTCTCTTCAGATATGCAATCATCTTCAACTTCCATTCTGAATAGCTTGTGAATGGGGTGTGAAGAGGGACTGATGAGTCCATTCAAAGTTGTACCTATTAAAACCTACAAATCACAACAAAAGGGGCACTGAAAGGTGGACATCCTGCACATTTTAGGCTTTCATCACACCCAGCATAATTGATCAACAATTCCTTTACTTGGGGTATTAAGTGGTAAGCCTTGGCTTCTCATGCAGTGCTAGAATTTTGAGATTTTGCTCAATTTTTCATGCAAGATTTGTCAAAAACCATGTTTTTTAAGAGATTTGAGCTTCGTCCCGCCATGAGCTCTAATACCATATTGATTTGTCACAGTGGTCTAGGAACTGAAAACAAAGTCTCACAAAGAATACAGACAAATATGCATAAAATTGGCAAAATGGTGCTGCAATGGGAGTAGCAGCTCTGTATAATCAATGAATAATGAATAATACAATACAACGATCATGCAAGATGCATGACTTCCAAGACAATTCGAATTCCCAAGGAGGTCATTCAAATTGAATGAGTGGGTTTAGCTTAACTGACTGTAAGCCACAGTAAACACACTAGTTAACCAACTGACAAAGTGCCGATTGACTCAACTGAGTCCTAATTGAAGTCAGAGTGCAATGAATGACTGAGTCTAACTGAAAGTAGCTTAGACACATGTCACTGCATGCCAACCAACAAGTAGTAGCGCATCATTAACTCCAATGAACCCCGATGAGGTTAACTGAAGTCAAACTGACCATCATTGGTGGTTGGATGCGCCCCTGTTGACTCCAGTTCATTAAATATTAATAAAATAATCAATATAATGAATTAAGGCAACTTCACCACTCAGCTTAACTAATTGTAACCATCAGTTATCAATTAGGTGCATTTATGACACTCGGATCACTCCTGGAGTGCTCCAGTTAGCCTCCCTAGATGAAGGAGAAGGCTTAGTTGGCCTCCTTGACTAAAGGTAGGCGTGGGTGTGTTCATGATGATGTCATACAGTGCTCCTCTGATGCCAATTAAGTCAATAAAACTTAGGATATTGGTTTAACAAGGCCAAATTGACCAAATTAAGTGTGCATGGTGGGTAAATGTCTCCAATACCCCTTCTTAAGCTATACTTAGGAGGAGTTAAAAAAAAAGCATGAAATGCTAGGGCCTCAACAACAAAGGCTATAAGTCACCCTATACAATAAAGTAACTGCTTAATATAAACAAGGAAACGGGAAAAACCTCATGGGAAAAATACCCCCCCTCAAACTAAGCAGTAAATCAAGAAATTTTTGGTTCTTCTATGCATCAGCATTCTCAGACTGTGCATGTGAACCTATGAATCCATAATATATGAAATTATGGAGGAATATTCCTCTTTGGAAGAAAATGAATGTGCTCAAATGAATCAACAACATAGATAGCTGCAGGATGAAAATTGGACCCATGTAGAGCAACTGAAATCAACTGATAAGAGAGAAAAAGTTCTTGAGGATTCGAACCATGTGTGGAATAATCAATAAACTGATATTTTGAAGCCTTGAACAGTAAACCATGAGTGGTGAAATCAGCCCCAACTCTTAAGAGCAAGTGTCCAAGCGTATGCAGAATGTCTTCCTCTTTACTAGTTTTGTGAGGAGATGAGCATGTGACCAAAGGTAGAGAAGCCCTGGGACTGTGGAGAGCGAATGCTTGAGATCCATAATATGATATAGCTTCATCAATAGCTAATGATTCACAAAATAAAATATCAGCAACCTCATAATAGGAAACTAACACCAAATCCCCAGCAGCAAATTTGAAGAAGAATTGTGGTACTTGATTTTTCACACCAAAATTGGTGAGAGCAGCTTCAAGAAGTACTGAAAGCTCTTGGATTTTAAAATTTGAACCAAATAATATTAGATCAGAAAGTAAATCATATCCAAATAGGTTCACAACAGATCCAAAACTATGAAATGAAATCAAATCCCCAACAACAGTTTTGAAGGAGACTTGCGGTACTTGTTTCTTCACACCATTGATGAGAACAACTACAAGCAGTACTAAAGGTTTATGAAACTTAAATTTTGAACCAAGAAATATCAAATTAGATCCAAATAATATCATATCGGATCCAATAAGGTTCATATCAGATCCAAAAGTATGGTCAACCGAGATGGTGGATGCACATTTGTCTTTTTCTTCAAAATTCTGAATTTTGGTGCATGTAATCCTGTAGGAATTTGCTAGGAGATCTAGATCATGGGGAGCGAATTGATTAATATTTTAATATGATATTTTTTCCAAAATATCCAAGGTATTACATATTTTCACACCATCAGCAACATTAGAGGGAGAAAAATCAAATTTCTCTTCACTTTCGGAAGCAATTACTGGCAGATTTTGCATAGAATTGAAAGCAAAATCACTGGTGAATGTTTGCATGAAAGTGCAGCAGTGTTTTTCTTCAATATCAGATATTTGAATGTCTTCTTTTGTTTCATCCATATGAGGAGATGAGATATCAGAGATCTCACAAACTTCTAGAGCATTAGGAGAAGGAGTCACTGCAAGGAGACTTTCTTCAATTCGAATTGACTATGTAGAATATTCTACTTCTTCTTCATCTTGAACAACTTCATCAGAGAGATTAGAGGCCGATAATTTTGAGTAAATAACTCTTGTGGTGTTTGATGTGATCTCCAAAGTGCTATTATGATCTTCATTGTGCTTGCCAAAGGTTCTGTCCAATTTTGTCCAGAGATCCTTTGGGTATTCAACAGAACCAATAAGGTAGCACAAGCTAGGAGAAAGAGCCAGACATATTGCTCCAAAAGCTCTATCACCATCATTTATCCAGTCATTATCATTCTCATAAGACTCTTTACCAAGTCCAATAGACACCTCATAGAGATCTTGTCTTTTCAGATATGCAATCATCTTCAACTTCCATTTTGAATAGCTTGTGAATGGGGTGAGAAGAGGGACTGATGAGTCCATTCGAAGTTGTACCTGTTAAAACCTACAGATCACAATAAAAGGGGCACTATAAGGTTGGAAATCCTGCACATTTTAGGATTTCATCACACCCATCATAATTGATCAAGCAATCTTGATCAATAATTCCTTTACTTGGGGTATTAAGTGGTAAGCCTTGGCTTCTGGTGCAGTGCTGGAATTTTGAGATTTCACTCAATTTCTCATGCAAGATTTGTCAAAAACCATGTTTTTGAGAGATTTGAGCTTCGTCCCACCGTGAGCTCTGATACCATATTAATTTGTCACAGTGGTCTAGGAACTAAAAACACAGTCTCATAAAGAATACAGACAAATATGCATAAAATTGGCAAAATGGTGCTGCAATGGGAGTAGCAGCTCTGTATAATCAATGAATAATGAATAATACAATACAATGATCATGCAAGATGCATGAATTCCAAGATAATTAGAATTCCCAAGGAGGTCATTCGAATTGAATGAGTTGGTGTGGCTTAATTGACTGTAAGCCATAGTAAACACACTAGTTAACCAACTGACCAAGTGCCGATTGAATCAACTGAGTCCTAATTGAAGTCGAAGTGCAATGACTGACTGAGTCTAACTAAAAGTAGCTCAGACACATGTCACTGCATGCCAACCAACAAGTTGTAGCGCATCATTAACTCCAATGAATCCTGATGAGGTTAACTGAAGTCAATCTGACCATCAATGGTGGTTGGAGGCGCCCCTATTGACTCCAATTCATTAAATATTAATAAAATAATCAATATAATAAATGGATGCAACTTCACTACTCAACTTAACTGATTGTAATCATCAGTTATCAATTAGGCGCATTTATGACACTTAGATCACTCCCGAAGTGCTCCAGTTAGCCTCCCCAAATGAAGGAGAAGGATTAGTTGGCCTCCTTGACTAAAGGTAGGCATGGGAGTGCTCATGCTGATGTCATACAGTGCTCATCTGATGC
>LPNX010949531.1:1177481-1194992 GCA_001517045.1 Pseudotsuga menziesii | reverse complement strand
TGCTATTATGATCCTCATTGTGCTTGCCAAAGGTTCTGTCCAATTTTGTCCAGAGATCCTTTGGGTATTCAACAGAACCAATAAGGTAGCGCAAGCTAGGAGAAAGAGCCAGACATATTGCTCCAAAATCTCTATCATCATCATTTAGCTAGTCATTATCATTCTCATAAGACTCTTTGCCAAGTCCAATATACACCTCATAGATACCTCATCTCTTCAGATATGCAATCATCTTCAACTTCCATTCTTAATAGCTTGTGAATGGGGTGAGAAGAGGGACTGATGAGTCCATTCGACGTTGTACCTGTTAAAACCTACAAATCACAACAAAAGGGGCACCGTAAGGTCGGAAATCCTACAAATTTTAGGCTTTCATCACACCTAGCATAATTGATCAAGCAAGCTTGATCAACAATTCCGTTACTAGGGGTATTAAGTGGTAAGCCTTGGCTTCTAGTGCAGTGCTGGAATTTTGAGATTTTGCTCAATTTTTCATGCAAGATCTGTCAAAAACCATGTTTTTGAGAGATTTGAGCTTTGTCCCACCATTAGCTCTGATACCATATTAATTTTTCACAATGGTCTAGGAATTGGAAACACAGTCTCACAAAGAATACAAACAAATATGCATAAAATTGGCAAAATAGTGCTGCAATGGGAGTAGCAACTCTGTATAATCAATGAATAATGAATAATACAATACAATGATCATGTAAGATGCATGAATGCCAAGACAATTGGAATTCCCAAGGAGGTCATTTGAATTGAATGAGTGGGTGTAGCTTAAATGTCTGCAGGAAACAGTAAACACACTAGTTAACCAACTGATCAAGTGACGATTGAGTCAATTGAGTCCTAACTGAAGTTAGAGTGCAATGAATGAATGAGTCTAACTTAAAGCAGCTCAGACACATGTCAATGCATGCCAACCAACAAGTGGTAGTGCTTCATTAACTCCAATGACCCCCGATGAGGTTAACAGAAGTCAAACTGGCCATCAGTGGTGGTTGGAGGCACCCCTGTTGACTCCAGTTTATTAAATATAAATAAAATAATTAATATAATGAATGGAGGCACCTTCATCACTCAGCTTAATTGATTGTAACCATCAGTTAGCAATTAGGTGCATTTATGACACTCAGATCACTCCTGGAGTGCTCCAATTAGCCTCCCCAAATGAAGGAGAAGGCTTAGTTGGCCTCCTTCACTAAAGGTAGGCGTGGGTGTGCTCATGCTGATGTCATACAGTGCTCCTCTGATGCCAAGTCAATAAAACTTAGGATATTGGTTTAACAAGGAAAAATTGACCAAATTAAGTGTGCACGATGGGTAAATGTCTCCAATAGCCATATGCATCATAGATCAAATTTGGAAGGAAATGTAACATACATGGGAGAGGAAGAGTCATTTTGGAGCTAGTGAGACACTTGGACTAGATTCCCTAGCTCTATGACAATAATGATGAAGATGCTATGACACCTGTGACACAAATCAGATAAGAAGGCTGATATATGACATATTTGACATGTCAGGTCGAAATAGAGCATCCAATAGGGTACTCATGTGAGTTTGGGAAGCTCAATGGGTTCCTACTCAAATTGGGGGAAGATGGAAGCCTAGGAAAGGGAGGACACATGGCAAATCTTGAGCACACACCCAAATTCAAGTTGGAATAATTTTGTGGGTGGATTCATAACCTTAGAATTATAAGGATGTTTATAAGATACAAGAATCAACCAAGAGAATAGATTTTGATCATTTGAGAAATTTGCATTTGTGAATTAGGAGAGCTAGTGGATGACTAGTTTCTTGCCTTAGAGAATTTCGAGGGTGAAAGATTCCCAACCAAGTTGGTGTTTAGAGAGGCCACTTAGGTATTTCAATGAAATTTAATGTATTTTTATTTTCAGGTGTAAGCTAGAGGGAAACTCATGGTTTCTTCTAGTGCAACACTTTCCCTCAACCATTTCCAGCTTTTTTTGCATATTTGTGCTCGTGGAGGGATTGCGCTCTGGTTGAGTTATTGATCTCTTTGGGAAAGATTCTGATGCCAAATTATTTTATGTTATGATTTAAATGATATTTATTTGAATTTCATAATAATTTAAGGTCTAAATACCAAAATATTTCATGTAAAAATGTTAAACAATGAATAAATAGTGTCATTTTCCAACTATAGTGTTGTGAACCATTGTAATGATGATGATTTCGAATTGGAGATATTTTCATTGTACATTTATGATTGTAATAAGATCAATATAGTATGTTATTCATTCTCATAAATTCTCAGTTCGAAATATCAAAGGGTTGTATGTAAAAGTGACTATTAATGAGCAAACAATGACCATTTCCCCACTATATTGATGTATGCCATGATAATGGTGATTATTTCGAATGGAAGAATGTATATTTTATTTATTTACAATGAATGGAATTTAATTTATGAGTATTGCAAGTTTCATGTTCATCACTTAAGAATTTGAGGTCATTTTACACAGTTTAATTGCATTTGGAGAAGATTTGGTGCCATTTCCCCAAGGGTCAAATAGTGATTTTGTAGTTGTTTGGGAGAGGGTCATAACAGCTTGTACAGAATGAATAATGATGCATATGAGACTTTAAAAATGTCCCTTAAACATCCTCTTCCTCTTTTCATAAATTCAAGTGGGTTTGGGAGCATTTGAGAAGCCATTTTCGACATTTACCCAGGGGGATTTGAAGCCCCAATTTGCTAGTAAAGACTCCTACTTTGGTCAAAATATTAAACAAGTTTGCAGAAGTAATTTGAGGGTAATAAATCATCCCTGAACATAATATTAAACTATTAATATAATTCATACACCTTCTCAAAATATTTGGGCGCATTTGGGTCAATTTGGCGACCTAGACATCAAAACTAGTCAAAGGCCGAAATGGGGAAAAAAGTGAAAAATTGGCCATTTAATAAAAATTTCAAAAAAGTGGCATTACAATATAGTTCTACATAGTCCATTGGAGAAGCTTCAAAAAAATACATGATAATCAAATAAAACAATTTTGACAAAATACATTTGAAATGCAAGTTGAAATAATGATAAGAAATACGCAAATGTTCATTGATGTCAATGCTATTTTTTTTTGCAATGTAATGCAAAAATATATTGACAGAATTAATGCAAATAATAAAAAACATTACCTTCAGATGAAATTCGTTTGGAAATTACTGAGAAGAGGCAATGCATGATACAAAGTAACAACTTAAACAATAGAGTGAATGAACCTTGTCCCATCAGCGGTGTAAACCACTGTAGTGCAACAATGATTATGAACATCATAAGAAACCATTGAACCCATCAAATAATATTTCTTGATAAATCTATGTAATCTGCAAACACCACAATGCCCCTCACCACAAAATTGTATATTAGAAACCTTTAACCGAAGTGCCTTTAGCTAATAATTACTGTTCAAAATGGCTAGGAAATCCCAACTGTAGAAGAAAAAATAAGAGAACAACAAGGATTTAATAATTGATATAGATGAAATCCTACCATATAGTTCCAGTTCTACCATCATATAGACTATGGATAGTGAATAGGTTTTATATGTAGTGATCTTTGATGCTGCAATAAAACATAGTTAATTAGTTGCTTATCCAAGTAAAAATACAAGTGAATCTATTTGTTCATTTGTGAAAATAAGTAGAGAACATGAAAAACAACACAATATGGTAAAATTTATATGAAATATTTGTACAAAGCATAAAAGAATAAGGAGTAATGAGTGACAGTGTAAAGAGTCACCTGTATGAATTGAAAGGAATCAAGGTTTGCATGTTTGAATTTTGAGTGAGGCAGGTTTCCAATTGTTCTCATGTCTGCAAAATGCAAGGTATATTAAATGATGACACAACAAAAACATGAAAAATTTAATGAGATTAGAAAATTTAAATAATTTCCTTACCCTGGTTCACGTGTCATACTTAATAGAGTATGACTTCCAACTTGTAACAAGTCTCCAAGAGCATCCTTTTATTCCATTCCTTGGACATAAACTTAATGTGTAACAATGACTCTCTGATGAACTTTCTATATTTGGGAAATGCCCATAAGACCAAACAGACATTGATTTGAAGCATGATTGAGAAAATATATACTTGTTTTAAAGCAATCAGAAGTTCAATTTTTTTGACAGTTAGATATTGGTTTTGTTTTGTATTCTAAGTTGAGATGTATAAAAAGGATCTTAAGTAGATAAATAAAAAATTGTTTTACAAGAATAGTACTGGAACCAGAAAAGAACAGTAGAAAAGTGTAGATATGACAACGTAAAAGATGATTTGCATCTCTTTCAACTTTGTGACTTTCAAATTCAAATATGATAAATTACTTTGAGAATTGAGACCTTCCTTATATTCAGAAAGTAAGTTTTCACAATAGTATATGCCTCTTAGGAAAATTAAGAAATGAAGCAAAAGAGACCCGTAAACAAGGGTCTGCACATACCTGAGAGAGAGATAGGAAAATATCTAAGGCAGGTTTACACGGGTAGAGAAATAAGTACAATGACCAAGAGGCAAGAGGAAAATTTTAACCAATACAGTAAAAGGGAGAAATAAAGTTTACAACATTTTTATATAAACAAGGTAAGGCTCAAAGCATAATAAAAATACAAGTGCGAGGCAGAATGGGCATTACAAAATACAATAGTAATGACTTTAAGTTAATACCATAGATCAAGGCAGTATTAGGAGGGAACTTTATACATTTTTTTTGCAACCTCTGTATTTGTTGGAATGTATACATTAATCATATAGTTGGTTGAATCTCTTCAATTGTTGTTGCAATTTTTGTTAGGTCTTTCTTGGATTTATTTGGAGTAGATGTATTATTCTAAATACAACTTCTAATTGAAACAATTGCACCTTCTAAATATTAAGTCACTCTCTAAATCCTTAAGTCATCCAATACTGCATTTGCAGGTCATCCATACTGTTGAGAAATTTTAGAGACTTGCTCTCCATTGTTTCATCTAGTTGTTTCATCATTTTTGTAACCTCAAAAAATGAATGCACGGTTCAAGAAGTATGTTAAAGCCAGGTACATTAAAACTTAAATAAATAGTGACATTCCTTGACCATTAACGAGATATATATTATTAACAACAATAGCCACAAAATAAATGCAAGGCCTCTAGGAAAAATGGAAAATGACAGGAGGGTTCATATAAATTCTCAAGAAAAAATTGACAGGTACTTTGGAGCATTACAAAACATATGGTAGGTCATGAAGTAGGATGGATCGTGAAGTAACAAATGGGAAAACCACACTAAGGTTACCAAATAGGGATGCATCAAAATCTAGGTAATAAGGCACCAACCAAAACACATAATACATCTGTCCAAAATCCATTTTATGCGATGTCAATCATGAAGCCTCTAAGATGGAAAATCACACAAGCTATAAATGCAAACACACACAAGATGGACCGTAAAGTGGAAAATGGGAAAACCACACTCAGTTTACCAAATATGGCTCCATTAAAACCCAATTAAAAAAACACATGTCAAAGCACGCTAGACACCTTTCCAATTTCTCGAACACGTGCAAGACCTACCCTCAATCAAAAAACATAAGTGATAAGAAGGAATGGAAACCTAGTTAACTGATTGAACATGCACATGACAGACCCTCAAGTAGCAAACGAAGGTAATAAGAAGGAATCGAAACACAGTTAACAAAAACCCTATCAAAACATGAAATACAACTATCCAACTAACCGAACACAGGTAGGACGAACCTGTAAATCATGAGGTATGTCATTGTAGGATAAAAATTGATGCAACAAACATGTCTTGCAACAACAAAGTGACATGGATTTCCTAAAACAGTCAATATGGGCAGTAGTTGCTTTGACAATTAAATAAGAGTCAATGTGTTATACGTTTAAGAAGAGGAAAATGAATCAACTTTTAGATAAGGATTTGTTGGGAACTTAAATGGCATAGTAGAATTTAGAAAATAGGGGCATGCATCAAAAGGACTTGCCTACTCATGAGTTAAAAAACAAAAGGAATAGGAACCTTTTTGCTACGGAAAAAATAAACAATTAAGAACACAGTTCTCATATGTTTTCTTTCTTTGAAAATAGTAAGAATGCCACATATTATTGTAAGCATAAAGGGGTTTTGGTGGTCATTTATAGGCATTTAAGAAAGTATACCAAAATATCCAAGCCTCAACAATATCTCGTCTACTCATCACTAACAATAAAAACAAAAAAATGAACATGTGCCCTATGGAACCAAATAAACAATGAACAACACAAATAACAAAGGTCTTTCCTTCCTTGAACAACTTAATCAGACCACATATATACAACAAACATGTTGGGAACATTTGAAAGTGATTATGATATTTGCAGATTGGGAAAAATGCTTGCGAAGTTTATTCTCGTTGTTTAAGAGATGATATTACGAATGGACAAAACACACTAACAGGACCCCTGTCAAAACATGATAACAAAACCCAGTTAACATAGCCCCTGTCAAAACATGCTAGACACCTTTTCAATTGCTCGAACATGCACAGGACCAAACCTCAAGTAGCAAACGAAGGTAATAAGTAGGCATCGTAACCTAGTTAATAGAACCCCTATCAAAACATGAAATACAAATGTCCAAATGATCGAACACACATAGGACGGACCCTCAAGCATCAAATGGAGGTAATAATCAATCAAGTACAATGTTGGGAACATGTGTTGTAATATGCAAACACTTGTTCCCAATAAAGTACAATGCTGGGAACAAGTGTTGGAATAAAGTACTTGTTCACAAAATATGTGTAATCTACAAACACCACAATGCCCCTCACCACAAAATTTTATATCAGAAACCTTGAACCCAAGTGTCCTTAGCTAATAATTACTATTCAAAATGGCTATGAAACCCCAACCATAGAAGAAAAACTAAAAGAATAGCAGGGATTTAATAAATGATATATATTAAATCCTACCATATAATTCAAGTGCTACCATCATATAGACTGTGGATAATGAATGAAGTTGATATTTTGAAGGGGACAAGCTATAGGTTTAAGATACACCTTTCCAACTACTTGAACACATGCATGGCAGCTTCATCTACTAGTTTTCTAATCCTTGTAATGTTTCATGAATGTTCATTTACCACTTTCATCTTCTTACACTCCAAGATCCTCTAGACCATTCTTAAATATAAACTAAATCTAATATAATTGTTCAATAAATTACTAGAGAACATCAGATACCAAATATAAGAAGGGAACAAACAACATAAGCAAATGAAGATGCTTTGTTCAACATTAATAGGTTATTTTCACAATATCATAACAGTCTATATGTTACACATTTTAGAATAGGAACATGATTCAACTTTGAACAGGGATGGGTAGGAATAGTAGATCATAGAAGAAGAGGGTGTGGTAGGGTTAAGGAAAAAGGGTAGGGTTATGGAATTAAGGTGGGAGTTAGCACATATGACCAACAAATAAGAGTTAACATAAGAGAAATGATAAGCACCATAAATCAAAGAATGATAAATGCTTATCACGTTACAAAATGAAGAATGTACTATTGAAGGTGGGGATATAATCCATTTATCTATCTCTCAAATTTACTAGTGTTTAATACACTAATTGAAACTTCTATCATCACCATGTAAGGAAGGCCAAAAGTACATGTTGGGAACACGTGTTGTAATATTCATAGTATCAACTATCACAACCACCAATTTTTGTTTTTTTGTTTTCTAAAAGCATATAAATGTATTCACATTGATAAAACAAAAAGCATATCTATTTTCAAGGTTTAGAAATTTCTTCAAATAGGAAAAAAATGCGAGTATAGTACAAGTTTTCAAATGTAAAGAAGGTTATGAGCTGAAGAGATAATTTAGTGTGCATGATTATAAAATTTATTAAAACACATGAGACAAATTATTTATAACCATGAACCAACATACACATTTCACAATTGCAAAGTCAAAGAAACTGTTGAAGATAACAATATAATCAAGCATGTATTTTATCATACAATCACATGAGAAGCAATTTATATATATAAAGCATTAAAGACATTTGATTATTGAAAAGGGAACTAAAAAACTGAACCTAGAAAGACAAATGAGCTATCAACCATTAACCACGTTTGATTATTGCAAATAGAAATAAACAATTGAACATGGAAAGCGAATTGAGTATGATTTTTTTGAGCTATGAACTTTCAAGAATGTTAAATATATCTACAAAAGCATATTACATAATAATAAATAAAAGCACATAGAGTTAGAAGGTCATCCTTTTTTTTAACACATTGTGAAATCAAATGATGGTAAAAGAAACAAGTTGTGAAAACATTTTAAAAATCACATTTTAAAGTTGAAGACATAATAAACATATGTAACAAATAAGTGCATGAAATTATACAACAAGAAAAGTGAAAGTGCAACAAAACAAAGTTGAACTAATAAATTCATAGTCAATATATAAAGAGTTGAAAAATGTTGTAAATGGATCCCAATGGGGAAGATGACATATAAAAATTGGAAGAGTATAAGTTTCTAGAAAAAAAGATGCCAAAACAAAGTAGGTAAGTGTCTAGATTACTAAAATGTACAAGTAAAGTACAACTCAATCATATATACATGTCAATTGATGAAAGCGACAACACCAAGTACAAGAGATTGAAGGACCAAGATGTGGATATCGTAGCACCAAATCTTGTTGTATATACCTGGTTGTATCTCTTTCATGTATATGCATAAAACATTTAAGAAATTATTTCAATATAGAGAGCAACATTGTGGTTGGGAATATGCAGTTAGTTAGAAGCAAAGACGACGCTTCAAATTATGTTGCCATCTGGTGCAATGATTTAATATGCTCGTCTATTTGTTGATAGTAATATGAAAGTTTGCTCAGGTATGCTAAGTCTAGCTCTGTTTTGCAGCAAGAAAAGTGAACATGTTCAAGAAAGACTCTTATTAAATTTAAGGAGCAACTAAATTGTTGGCCGAATGTAATTAATTGGAAGAAGAGAGGATGATTTGAAGTATGTTTCTTTTTCTTGTAATGGTTCCCCGTGTTCCTTAATTTTTTGATAGTAATATGGAAATGTACTAAAAAATGGCATAGTGAAATATGTTTGACAACCGGAGCAAAAAAATACATACGAAGATATTGTAGATTTTGCATGTACTAAGCAAGAACATATATATAGTGCACTCAAAGTTCGCATGTTTGAGAATAACATTTATTTTTTTAGAGTAAGAAAACATATATACCTAATACAACATGGACATGTAAAAATAGTAAACATTAACACATTAAAGTAGATGAAAGCAAATTTTCATTTGATGCTAACAAAGGAACATGTGATACAGTGGTTAATTTCTATGTTGAATTGAACCAATAAATCATGAAACAGATAAGTAAATGATACATCTAAAAATTAAACAAATTCTATTTATTTTTCAATTAGCAATACATTCAATAATGGGAACAATATAAGTGTGAACAATAAAAAAAAAGCGTGTTGATGGAAAGTACATGTATAGAGAAAGTAGAGTACATCCTTAGAGCAAAGAAATGCAAGATTTAAGTAAAATGTGCTTGTAAAGACTTTGAAGCAAGTAAGGATTCATGTTGTTTCCTATGTTGGACATACAAATTGTCTTTCATTTGAGAGTATCTAGAAAACGAGAAAGTTGGAGATATGCGAAGACCTGGAAGAGATTTAACTCTTGATATTGAAGTGAATGTAAGGCATTGTTTGTCAATGTTTCCAATATCTATTGTTGCATTTTGTAGGGTCATACCTTGTGCCTTATGAATTGTTAAACCCCATGCCATATGAAGACGTGGTAGTTTCCTGCATGACCCTCTTATTATGGGAGAGATGGGAACATAATTAGGATGGTAAGGTAGGAACTCAATAACAACAAAGGATGGTAAGGTAGGAACTTAATAACAACAAAGGATGGTAAGGTAGGGGGTTTATTGTTGGAGTTGTAGACAATGACAATGAATTTGCCAAGCGATATGTTAACAAGGCCTAATGCAACCCATAAATTAGCAGTTAACATGATCTATTGACCAATAGAAAGAAAGACCTTCAAGTGTAATTGTTCATCATTTATGGATTGATGTACATGTTTATTCCTTTGTTCTTCAAAGCAATGTGCAATTGGCATGTTAAGGTGTTTTAACATGTGTTTGTTGTGCAATGCAACAGAGCTATTAATGGCATACAAGTGGGTGGAATGTTCAAATGACCAGTTCTCTATATGTGAAAGGTATGAGGTTGTTCTTGTCATTAGGAGTGCCCAGTATTTAAAAGTTGGCAAAAGGAAATTTGAGAAGGGCTATCTCCTAGTTGGCAAAAAATGGTTGAAAGCGCGACAAAAGTGTCGAATGTACACCAATGAGCATTGCCAAGGGACACACATGCATACATGGGGATGCCCTTTACTGGAGGAAATTAGACAAAGTCACACAGAAGGATAATGGAACAACCACCAAGCAGAACTGTACATTGGAAAGGGAAAGCTTCATGTAAATGTGCATCCATTCGAGTTAACAATTTTGGGCCAATAAATCTCAATTCATCAATGAGAATATATCATATCTGGCGTAGTTCTTCTTGAAGGTTTGGAAGGGATTGGCCTTCAATAGAGTGCATTTCAACAATGGGTATGCGAAGAGTAGAATGTATTGTAAGTGCATGTATGTTAAAGGAAGTGACACCAATTGGATCTAGGAGAAGCAACATAGAGGGATTTTGTCCAGATGCATTTTGGAGTGCAAATCTTAAGAAAGAAATGAGGTAAGATTTCCCAGTTTCTGTAATACCTTGAATGACCATTTTGAGTGGGATGGGGGTTGTAGTGTTTCTAAAGTGGGAAAGCACAAGATCAAAGTCTATGCGTTGTGTGGGAGATAAGGAATCAGGTGAATTGGAAAGCGAAGATGTGTCTTCATGTAGTTGCATGGACAAGCGATTGAAGTCAACGAATGATATGGTTGTTTCATGCAAATGTGTAGGGATATCGTTATGTGTCCAATTGTAATTTTTATCAAAATCATGATGTCCAAGCATTTCAATGCCATCAATATGCATGTCGTTTATAGGGCGTATCTGAGAAATGAGTTCCCATTCAACCATGGTATGGGGAAAGGGAAAGGGAATTGGATCAAAGGTTCAATCACCAGATGGAGGTGTAGAGGGATCTTTTGGTACGCATTCGACATGCCATACATCATGCATGTCTTTAATACAATGCCAATGAGAAGTGATTTCAAAACTTGTGGTTACAATATCATCGGGGAGGAAATGAAAATGTTTGTATAGAAGAAGCTCACTCCAACAAAATGGTTCAAAATATGAAGAATCAAAGGGAAGAATGGAAGTGAATTGCAGAAAGGCTTGAAAAATATTGCGACGCGAGTTTGGTTTCCATGGAGTTGTTTTCCTATGAGGTGAGAAACACCAAGAACGAGCAACTTCGAGAAGGGTTATATGTTCAAGGGTAGGGGGTCTTTGCATATATGCAAAAATGAAGGGGGGGGGTGGAGGGGTGTTAGTTGTGTCATTAAAGACACAGAAGAATTTTTTTTGGCTCACATTCAAGGAAAAAAATGAGCGGCTGCAAAGGACAAGAGGGAGTTTTTGGAGCATGTGACAAGTCTCTTGTGTGTTGATGTCATGTTCTGCAACTATTTGTGCTAGGAATCACTTAATTGGTTGAAGAACATGGTCATAAATTGGTGTTGCATGTGCGATTTGAGAGAGAATAGCATGGTAGCTTTTTGATTCTGGCTCTACTTTTGATGCATACTTTGAAATGTATTTGAGTACAACATGAATAGAAAGAACATATTGGAAATCAACATTATCCCTCCATATTGAAAGCATGGTTGAGTTGTGAATATTTATAAGGGAATCATTTCTTGCAGGATTGTAGGTTTTACGTCTATTTGCATCAATGAACAAGGAAGAAGTAGCTTGTAGGTCAAAGGGGAAACCATAACAACATTTAAGAGATGTTTTTTTTTACGAAGGAAAATTGATTCTGAAGATTTTGTGTGTCTTTGAACACAATTTACAAGTTCTTCATAGTCAACCAAGTGGTTTGATGCAAGTATGGATGATGACCCAAGAATGCATGGCTCATTTATAACAGGTTGATGGAACCCATAGGTCTACAAGTGATTGGAATGAGGGTTCCAGGTTGTAACATATGTGTCAGAATAATGTGTTGCATATTCAGGTGCATGGGGAACATCTTCCCAACCCAATGTGTTCATATTTTGTGCATCTTCCAACCAAATGAAACCATGAATGTGTGTGGATCCCCTATGTTTCCATTCACACCTACATGGGAAAAAAATGAATATGTTAGAAAGCAAATTTTTCATGTGACGAATATTAAGAGAAGGATAAGAGGTAAGAGATAATAAAATACCTGCAGCGAGAATTAGTTATATGAAGGCCTTTTTGAAGCACTTCTTCAAGGAATATTTTGAATATATTGTGCATGTATTGTTATGTAATATGTGGGTTGGATATGATGTTTTGAATCTTCCATTCATGGTGTTGATCTGAATTGGAAGGACGTTGGGTAGGAATCAGAGCATGCAAATCCAATCATTTCGTGTTAGTTGCACTAAGGGTGAAGAAGAAGGTTGGTGTACCTTGTTGATTGATCATATTTGTGAGTTCATCCCTGATTTTGTTCCAATACAAATGTGTTCCACGGAATGTAGACCCAAACCAAACTACCCTTTTAGCGATCTTTTTAATAGGTAGGTCTTGCAATTGATTGACAAGCTCAAGTATTGTGGGAGGGAGTGTATCTTCAAGGTTACGTTTGACAAAAACAAAAGCAGTAGCATGACTTTGATGTTGCATAATGAGATTGTATATGTAGTAGTGAAACAAGGGTGTTGGCCAAATCTGTTGTCATGATAGTGAATGAGGCGAAGTGCATATTTATGCATCTCAACTTAATGAATGCGTGGTTGTTTAAGCCTTGCAACACCTGTGGACCTGTGGGAAACAAGGTTGGAAAGTCCATTGAAAAAATTCCTTCTATGTTGTACTCATTGATAAGGGAGTTATCGATAGGGGGGCAATCAATGGAAGGAGACAGTGGGCTATCTGGTATGTGAAAGAAACGTCTAATTTCCTCAACCTCAGTTCTGGAATCTCTTTGTGTTGAAATAAAGGAGGATGATTGTAATTCATAGGGTTCAAAAGCGAATTTGGTGATTGCACAATAGAAGATGAACTATGTTGGTGAAATGGTGTATCACAGGTATTGTCATAGCAAATAAAAGGGGAAATATTTGTTGAATCAAGAGGAAAAGAAGATAATGGAATTGGGTTAACTCGAACATCCTTGTAGTACGTATCATTCACCATTTTCTATTTAAGAGGAACAAGAACAGGTGTTCGACTAACAAAGAGTTCATATGGTTTCATTTGTGAACAACAAGGATGTAAAGGTTTGATATTAAATGGGGGAGGGATGTGGAAATATTGGAAATGTCTTGGGGGGAGTAAAATAATATGACCAGAATACTGATATGGACCACCATGGGCATGTGTGACTTGTAGGATTGGGTTAGCACGACAAATGAACATTTCTTCAACTTGTGAAACAATTGCAAGGATAGGTGGTTGTCTGCCTGGGTCCATATTGTTTTCCAATGAAAATCGATGGAATTATATTTCTAGAATACATTGAGAGCATGCATATGCACCATGGATTTTTTTCGTTGAAATGCCAGGGTAAGATTCATTTCATATCAAGCATACATTGATGTGAGGTAGTTGGTCCAATTTTGTACGAAAGCGTTGATGTGCATAAATAAAGGGGGTGTTGGATGGATTTAGCATGGGGGATGGAAGGGCTAGTCTGGTGGAAGGTTGGCCAAAAGAAAATGAAGAAAGGATATCCATAGCTTGACGAGCAACTCTATAAAGAAGATGTTGTTTCTTGTTGTTTTTATTTTTTTTATATGCGTATACAAGTATTCTCTGTGCATTTGGTTGTTCATTGTCGTGGTTGGGCATTATGCCTACAAGAAAAGTGTAAACTTGTTACAGATCTAGAAGTTTTCATTAGTGGAAGGGACACATTATGTATATCTATCAATTGGAAAGTATAGGATATAAAACATGCGAGTTAAAAGAAATGTAAGTAATTGAGTAACATTTAAGGGGAAAATATAATTTACAACTTCTAGATTGCTAATTGTAAGAAAGCAAAAATATAAAAGAACAAAGTTTAGTATGACAAAGCATGTACGAAACAATTAGTATATAAGGCAATAAAATTAAGCGGCCATGGAAAATAAGCATTGTTGAAACAAAAAAATATAGTAAATGTAATAAAGGGTTTGTATAGAAGTAAATTAGTATTGTATTGAAAAGTAACCATATAGATTGCATCTAGCATTTAAGTTCAAAATGTTAAGTGATAGTGTGTACATTGGAAGTATGAGAAAGCAAGTTAGAACCACTGAAAGGGAAGACTATTGATGGAGTAAAAAAATAGTGCTTATATGTTGAAGCATGAAATAAAGATAACTTTGAGACTTGAGGTAATTATTATAGAAGATAACGAATGCATGAGTATGGAGTGCAAACAATTTGTGCAATTGGATGTTTAGAGAAGACAAAAACAAAGGTTGTAAGAAGGAAGAGAACCAGGTGAAGTTGTCGATGAAATGTCTTCAACCATCACAATTACAACCTGCCGGAGTATATAGATACTTATGATGATTATGATGATGATTATAATGATTAAGATTAATAGTTAGGATGACAAGGATATTTTATAATGATGATTATAGTTTATTAAGGTTGATATTATTTTTTTTGGATTTTATGAAATTTGATAATTTGTTTGTTTATATAACATTTTGATTTATGATTTAGATGATTGTATAGGAAAAAAATAAATCCCAAGTTAGTTATAAATATTATAAGCGTTACAAATATTGTAGAATTGAGCTCTAATGTCTAGTTTTATTATTATATTGTGAATAAAATCTCTAAGATATATAAGAACCACTGCCAAATGGTCGAGGTGAAGCAAGTTGATTGTACACTTATTGGAGGTTGCTGAAAAAAACATCGCTACAAATTAATCATTTGAATTTAACATGGGAAAGGAAACCAATAATATACACCTTTAGTAATGCCATGAGGGAAACTCACCAATAAACCCTATTGTTTCTTGGGAAAAACAATACACTTAGCTTCATCATTTTCCCATCGATCAAGAATGTATTATAATTGTCAATTAAAAATATTTCAAGTGGTTATAAAATAGAGTATTATACTACCTGAGATTTACCTTCGATACATAATTTCATTATAACATTTTTTTAATATTTATTTCTTATCCATTGCCTAATTTCATTATGACTCATTACATAGTAAAATATGTTCTTAATACTTACAAAATTCTATTAATGTGTTAAAATAGACTTTTTATTATTTGCACACACAAATAATAATCATTACTATTATACAAATAACAAACAAATTGTTACATGTATAACCAAAATTCTATTAATATATTAATGGATGTGAAACAAATTGTTACATGTATAACCAAAATTCTATTAATATATTAATGGATGTTAAAATAGACTTTTATTGTTTGCACACACAAATAATAATCATTCCTATTATACAAATAACAAATTGTTACATGTATAAGCAAGGAAAGGACGGGCAACCAAGGAAAAACTATGGAAAAATCAAAAGTATAATATTTAAATCACCAAAGTTTGTAGGGAAGGATGTTTAAGATACTAATCTCATTATGGATGTTTTAAGTCAATTTTCAAATTAATAATGGTTTTTTATGTAGGAAATTTTTATAATTCAAATTTAAATTATTATTAATATGTATTTTGAATTATTTATAATTATATAAATTTTATAGTATTTACAAACTAATTTTGAATTCAGCATTTATAATTGTGTCACAATTATCATGTATGTTAGATTATGCATTGTTATTATGTGTTTTGAAGTATTAATGTTTTACTTTGATTGAAAAAGTAGGAATCCCATTTCTATTTATAGGGATATCCTAGATAAGATCACAAGTTTGAGTGTGAGCAATCAACAATAATAATGAAGCAAGAGTGAATGTTATTATAAATAGCTTGGCCCATAAAGTTTAACAACTAGGCTACCAATAATAATAATGAAATGGATAAAAACTATATCACATCAACTTGAAGTGGACAATAAATGATATCATAAAAACTTAAGGAAATATCATTGTAATAATCACAAATCCCACAAAACATAACATCATTTGATGTGTTACTTATTAAACTCATCAACATAGTCACATATATTACTATATATTACTGCAACCACAACCATAAAACTCACAAAATAAATATACGATGATGATGATGATTAACATCCCATGATACCAAATTTTGGTTTATTAGACCTCAAGAATAAATAAAGAAGGGAATTATTTGAGTTGCTTTAAATTTTTATTCTTATACTAAAAAAAAGTTTTTCTAGCCTTTTATAGTTTTTAGTTTTTAGCAAGTTAACTCTCATATATATATATTTGTCAACTTCTTTTTAATTAAAATTTATAGATACAAATGAAAATGACAATTATTATATATATTTTATAATAATTTTTATAATTATAAAATACTTTTTTCTATATATATAATATAATAGGTTAGAAGAGCTTAAGGTTCCTTTCAAGCTAAGAGCTGCTGCGATAAGGCTCTACGAGAATGTAATTGCCAAGTTTAAAAGAAATGAGGGGTGGTCGAAAGATATTAAGTGTAATATCGGAGTTAAACAAGGTTGCCCCCTCTCCCCTACCCTTTTTGGCATTTACATTGATAAGTTAGAGGGTTGTTTAGAAGAAGCAGGCTGTGCTGGTACGATCTTAGCTGGAATAGTCATCATCCTTCTTCTTTATGCTGACGATATTGTCCTTCTGGCAAGGTGTTCTTCTGACCTTGATAAACAACTCCGTCTTCTTAAAGATTTCTGCTTTACAATGGGTATGACTGTTAAAACTGACAAAACAAAAGTTATGATTATCAAATCCAAGAAGGACACATACGCTAATTTTGTGTATGACAATAGCAACTTGGAGGAAGTGTCTTCTTACAAGTACCTAGGAATTGATATTCATCAGAAGCTCAACTGGAACTATAGCATTGAGAAAAGGATTAACGTAGGGTGGAAAGCTTACTTTGGTCTTGAAAATAACTGTCAAGCTGCAAACCTCGTGATGTGGGATAAAAAGAAGCTCCTCTTTGAAACTCTAGTCACTCCTGTTATCTTGTATGGGTGTGAGGTTTGGGGTTGCAGCATCTCTAGAGAATCTTGGAGAAAGATCGAGCAAATCCAGAAGCGTTTTATAACTTACAACCTCAAAATAAAAAACAATACACCCTATCCTATTCTCCTTATAGAAGTGGATCT
>LPNX010949531.1:1097593-1177335 GCA_001517045.1 Pseudotsuga menziesii | reverse complement strand
ATATCACTTTAAAACAAACTAATTAATTTTCTTCTTCAGGGTCCGATAGACCAAATTTTGGTCTCAGGGGACGTTAACCATCATCATCATCATCATCATCAATAAAATTTAAATATAAAAATATTTTGTTTTACTAATAATTTTAAAAATCATCTAAACAACCACTATATAGATAAATTCAAAAAATATAAATTTAACAACATACTTACATTAATAAAATGATATAACACACACGCATTGATAAAATATGATATCACCCATATGTTAACAATCAATTATAATCACAACCACAACCTATAAACACAACATCAAAACAATTTCATATATTATTATTTATTAAGGATTGCCTCTTTGAGATTTTGATCAAAATTGCATAACATTAAATTGGTTTGATGTGTTATTTATTAGGGCTGGTCTCTTTAAGGCCAAAATTTCATATTGTATGTGGAATTTCAAAATGAAAAAATTGGTAAAGTGCATTCCATGTTATTAGATCGATTTTTTGTTTAATGATACCGGCAAATTAAGTACAATGATAAATTTTGTGTGGAAATTTCCATATGAAAGCATGGAAAGGTCAATCACATGTTATTATACAGAATTTCTGTTTAATGAATTTCATTTATAAATAAGGAAAAATTAAGTACAATGATAAATTTTGTGTGGAATTTCAATATAAAATCATAAAAAGGTCAATCCCATATTATTATACAAAATTTATGCTTAATGAATATCATTTATATAATATGAGCGGTCTTGGATATCTCTACCATAGATCAAATGACAAGTTTACAGCATTTTTATCTAAAACAAATACTTTACTATGCCAATGATCAAATAATTACATTATGAAATGAAAATGGAGATGCCCACTTTATTGTCTCTTTGAAATATTTATAATAAAAAAGTATTTATATACAAAGTATATAGAAAAAGACACTAGGAAAAAAACAATATTTTGTAAAAATTAAAATTTTATTAATATATTTTAACGAAAATATATAGAAAAATGATGATAAAAGAAAAAAATATTTACAACTCTAAAAAATATATATAAGTTAAAAAGACAAATAAATTCTCTTACAAAGTAAAAGAGTGTTAATGGCTCTCAGTGATGTGTTAAAGATACATCATTACGAGTCATTCTCCAAGCCAATCTTGTGCATCAAGGATTGGGCCTTCTGTGTCAAGGTGGGAAACATGAGTTGGACTCAGGTACTTGGAGTAGAATTCTCGGGTTGGACTCAAGAATGACTAAGCCTTTTGTATAAAGGTTAATCCTCATGTGTTGAGGTGAATGCTTTAATTTATCAAAATGATGGTGTTGCAAAGTCTTGTTAGACAAGGCTATGGACTTGTGTGTCAAGTCAAGATTCTCATGTAGATCTCCCATTATAATAGGTACCCATGGGGTGGACCTCTCATATAGAGGTAACACTTTGCATGTTGAAGCATTTAATGTTGTGTGATGTATTACTAACCATGGTCATCAGTTGTGATTAAGTCTTCTTTAGAGACTAGCCACCTCTAGAGTGAATTGCTTTAGCATATGATCATTTGGTCTGAAGTAATATAATATGATCACAACATCCAACAAATATTCTTAGTATAATCCGATATGATAGATAATTAAAGTTAGCAGATATTGACCATGCAATAAAAGATAAGAGATAAAGATACATGTGCGTATAGAACAAAGAGAATTTGAATTGATCATGAGATGACTTCAATTGACAAAGGTGAACTCAAATTGTTAAAGTTTTAGTTAAAGCTTCAGTTAAAGGAAGAATGTATGCCTCAGTTAAATAAATCTTCAGTTAAAGTAACAATGTATGCCTCAGTTAAATATTGTTAATCTTGAGCTAAAGCAACAATGTATGCATCAGTTAATTTTGATAAGAGAAAATAATATATAATAACAAATTATATTATATAGCATATATGTAGATACTATACAATAAATAACAACTAATAAATTATCTCTAATATAATAATAACTAACTACCAATTATATATTATGAAGTAAGAAACAATAACTATAACTATGCTTTATAATTAGAATATAATATGTATTAACTAACAACTACTAACAAATTATAGCCCGATGGAATAGCTCAAGTGGTTGAGTGTTGTAAGTTGTGAGAAGAAGGTCTCGGGGTCAAATTCCCAAGTGACTAAACATTGCTATATAAGGGTCTCACTTGATGTCCCCATCGGGTGTCCCCTTCGAGTGGGCCACTGTGATTTCTTCTCGTGAACGTGGGAACCTCGTTGGGGGGTTTGTGAACCACAACATAAAAAACAACTACTAACAATTTATATCATTATAATATGTGCTAATCAATAACATCTATTTATATTAAATATATAATACATATTTACTAATTAACAATTAATGATATATAATAATAATAATTTAATTTTAAGATCAAGAACAAGCTATATATCAAGTGGTATATGAAATTTCCTTGTTTGTGAGATAAAGATCTATTTGTATATATAAACTACAAAATAGTTTAATACATTATTAAAATTCAAATTTTATTTATTAAATTCCCCAAAAAATAATTAAAAATAGAACCACTTATCCCTCGATAGCTCTAATGTTGGTTTAAAACAAAAATTAAACCCTATCATAATTGGATTGCTCCAATGTTGGTTTAAAACACAAAATTAAACCCTATCATAATTGGATTGAAATAGTTTAATAGATTGTTAAAATTCAATTTTTGATTTATTAAATTTAAAAAAATAAATAAATAAAACAACTTATCCTTGTAGCTCCAATGTTGGTTTAAAACACAAAATTAAACCCTATCATAATGGGATGGATTCTGCTTTATGGCTAGTGTCTACTTGGAAACGAAAATGGTTTGTTTTATTCCAATACCTCAGCCAAGAGCTTAAAGCATAGCTCTACTCTATTGGCATTGAATCCCTCCCTCCCTCCCTTCCTTTAAGATCGGAAATGAAGAGGTATTTGCTCTATTTGGTTTTTTCCTAAGCTAAGTATGAGTGTTCATACATTACACATTTGGCAATAATACCCCTTACCATCGACCCATGTGCAGAACAGTGATATTATTTATAATGATGATGATTCGTCCTTTAGATTTAAAGAAAAATTGATATTATATAACATTGTTTGTTTTGATTTTATGACAAAGGTGATTGTTTGAAATTTTTCTAGTTCTTTTTATTAATTAATTATAAAGAATACAAATATTATAGAATTGAATTTTAATATGGAATGTATTCATCCTTCATTTTCTTAATATCCTAAAGATTACATACTCTTTTTTTCAAGACATTTAATTATTTCCAACACCTAATTTCATTGTGATTCACTATATAATAAAATATATTATTATTACTTACAAAGCTAAAGAATACTTTGAAAATTATAAAAACATGATATTTAAAGGAAACTTATTTACCACATTGATATCTTTATCTTAATGGATGTTTCAAAATTAATTTTCCGTTGAATAGTTTTTAAGAGTGGATAATGTTATAATAATTAGTATGCATGTTGGATTATTTATAGTGTTTGTGTGAATTTAGTATTTTTAAATTAACTTTTAAATTGACAAAGTTTTTGGTGTGGATAATGTGTTATAAATCACATTTGTGTCATAATTATTATGCATGTTAAATTATGCATAATTATTATAAGGTTTGGTAATTTCTACAACCATAATATATCTTTCTTTTTGCAGAAGGAAAATCCCAACATCAACATGTGCCATTGTAATAAAATAGCTTCATATCTTGAATGGTGGGAGTGAGCTTCCCAACTCTCTCACCCTATGTGCCAAAAGGAATGTAGGCCCACAGTGATTTGTTCGAAAAATTAAACACCCCATTTGTATTTATAGAGAAATCTTGGCCTAGATTGGACAAGTTTGAGTGTGAATAACCAATAATAGTAATAATGAAGTCAAAGTGAATGCTCTCACATATAGCTTGGCCCACAAAGTATAACAACTAAATTACTAACAACAATAATAATAAAGAGGACAATAAATGGTATCATATCAACTTGAAGAGAACATTGAATGGTATCACATCCACTTAGAGCCCACAAAACATAACATCAAAATAATAATTTTAATGCATTGTTTATGAGATCCCATCAACATAAGCATGTATCATTACTATATATTATTGAAACTACATTCATAAAGCCTACAAAACAAAACATCAAAACAATGAACCTACAAAACATAACATCAAAACAATGATATGATATATATTTTATTAAATTCTTTCTCTTTAAATTTTTACCAAAACTAATAAATAAGAATAAAACTAACAATTATTATATATCTTATAATAATTTTTATTATAAAATATCTTTTTATATATAATATAATAATAAAAATATAAAAATTCAAAACATCACAAAAATAATATAATAATAATTCAAAACACCACAAACATTACAACTATATATAAATTAAAAGAACAAAAAAACTAACACCTAAATTAAAATCACACAAACATCCATATATGACATTCAATTCTAATGTCAACCACATAACCACAACATCAAAACAATATTTATTAAAGACGGTCTCTTTGATCTTTTAGACCCAATTTGACGTGTTATTTATAGGGTATTATTTCTTTAAGAATTTGACCAAAAATTGTCATATACAGATTAAGGTTGAGAGTTATCAATTCTATGTAGAATTTCAAAATGAAAGCATGGAAAGGTAAAACCCATTGTCACATGCCTCAATTTTATAAAAAAATATATTATTATATTTGATTTTATTTCAAGACAATATGTTAAATTTTATGCTAAGTTGTAAATGATGACTCGGCAGAGTCAAGGGTGTGAATGTAATTCTGAATATTTTAATTATAAATAAATAAAAGTGGAGACAACAACTTAGGAGAGTTGTTAAAAGAGTGTTTACAGGTCAATTTGGTGGAGGAGACTGGGTGGAGAGCAAATAGACAAGTGGCAACATCCTCAAACACTTCCAATGTTGCAGGTGGCAACCTCCCTACATTTGGGGTCATGATCCCCCAAGAAAGTGGGATCAGAGCAGGTGGCTCAATTAATGACAATTAACCCAAAAAGACCTAGGCAATCTTAATAAAAATGCCCATTGAAGAGAGTTGAGGCTGCTCATTCCAAGAAGAAAATCATTAAGGTGAATGTACTTCAAAAGATTTCATTGGGAAGGGAATTTGTGGAAGGTGTTTGAGGGGTAAATTGCAGAAAGTGATCTAGTACAACTTTTCAGCTGAAGGATCTTATTGCTGAGTGCAGAGTTAGTACTGAGTCATTGGGCTAGTATCTTGTTGCATGCTCCACCAGTTCTCAGCCAAGGAGACCAGGAACAGGTTCAGGGGTCCTAAGAAGACGTTGTTTGAGCGCTCTCTAGGAGTTGGTAGGGAGGAACGACCTCCCAACACTATTGTCATCCAGCTTTAAATAGGTTCTACAGTCTTTTATTTACTGTGATTTATATATGAGAATGAATGATTATATGTTTTGTAGTGAACTGATAGAGCTTGTAACCCTTTAGTTATTTGAATATTGAATCTGTAATTGATGAAAATAATCATAACCTGTGTTTTTCCCCATCTGGAATGGACCAGACCGTACTTTAGCATAGACAGTTCATTATAAAATAGATGAAGGATATGATAGGAATCTGGATTGAATAGAGTTATTTTGTATTTCAGAACAATGGAATAATGTATTTCTGTATATAGATGTTTTTAGGAAAGAATATTAATTTGTCTAATTAAGTTTATTGTTTAAACTAGATTGTTGTATTAAGAATGCTAGCAAAGAAGTATTCATAATACTTTACAGACAGCATACTATTCACTTGTAACATAGGTAAAAGAATTAACTTATATAAAACACTCATTTATTTTTGTGAAGAAAGAACCGAGTTGTTTTACATAGTTTATTTTTGTTCGTACTGCTTAACTACATCTACAAATGTTCACATTTCAAGTAGGGTAATACTGGTATAGTTATTTTTATAAATAAATTAACTACAACAATTCTAATATTGTAACAAGGAAACAATAACAAAACCTATCTATGTACTTATTTAAATAAAATAGACTAAATGCAATAGTAAATAATATTTAAACATTATTTATAAATGAATTAATTCATTTAAATAAACTAAACAAAGATTAATTATAAAAGAAAGTACAGGGTCGAAACCCTCATAGTATTAACATTATAACTCATAGTGTTAACATTGTAGAGTCATAACAATAACATTGTAATTAATAATCAGATAAGCAATAATCCAAGGATTTGGATTATTTAGTTTTATGAAGCTTAAAACTATAAAATATTATTATAGTCCTGTAAGGACAGAGAAAGATAACAATGAAATTATAACCATTATATACCTATAACAAACAATTAAATTAACATTTATTATTGAACTAAAACCTATAGAATAATTTAAAGAAATTATTTTATACACAGGTCACTAACAGGATTAACCATTGCTTGAATATCCGAGCTTATAAACAAAGTATCATAATAGAAAGAAATAACAGAATAGGATATAATAATACAATTTAATGCAAGATAAATTTAACAGTAAATATTTCTTTACACAGCCGAATAAGGGTAAGAACCCTAGTATACAAAATTACAGTAAGAGCATAAAAATAACCGAGTCCGAGCTCAAGAGAGTTAAATCTTTATGCTTAAATTTTGAATAGAGAATGGCTTAATAGGCCACAAAATCTATTTACGAAACTGTACACAAAAACAAGTAAAACAAAATTTACAAGTCACGGCATAAGCCGGAGAACCCTGCTAACAGCAAGGGTTTAGTAAAAACTAAACAAGTAAACCGAGGAATAGTAACCCATGAAGGGTCACTTGCATGACATGACTTCCAACTAAAAAATTGTTCCATAAAGAACTAAACAAGCATGGATTGCCATGGGTTGACCAGGGCTTACCTATAACTAGGGAGCCGGCCTTACTCATTTGTACCAGCAGCAAAGAGAGATGTAAACCGTTACCTGCAAGGATAAGAACCCACGGCATTAAAATTATGCTTCATATTATAACTGAGTTAAGAGTAAGTTTAAGAACTATTTAAAAAGAAATTTTCATACCTGGAAGCAAAGGTAATATAGCCACTGAGAAACAGTAGTGCCGCCACCAGCGAGACAAAGAGCCAACCCTTCATTTTTGCGGTGATAGAGATGGTTTAAACACATGCACAAACCACTGCTAGTAGCAGCAAGAAAAAGGTTGAGCAATGGCCAATCAAGAAGCATATGGTGAAGCTGGAGCTATCACCACAATGCCACAGCATGATAACCACACTCTCAAAACCTATGATGAAGACAAAGCCGTAACATAAGCAAATGACTCTGTAAAAACTATCCCTATAGGCAAGGTGTGGAGGAACGAACTAAAAGCCACTCACAGGCTAGACCGTAAGCTTTAAGCCACGGCCCTCAACAACTCTTGCCAAGGTAAACTCACAGTCCAAACAAGAGTTCAAGAACGAAGAAGACAAATTGAATATTGTAAACCAGGACACGGAGCTCATGTTATTCACAGTAGGGTAAGCCTGGTGGCCATGAAAAATAGTTGTAGAGCGGCCCGAAGGCTCGAAGTCCACAAAGGAGAATGACAAAGTTTAGGGTTCACAAACTCTTATACTTCCAACACTTGGCCGAGGAGAAAACACGTGGTCACCTAAATATTCAACCATGCAGTGGGTCGACTATATAGTTCCTGCATGCCAATGATTCACAATGATTTAATATATAATTCTCTGCACATTATACAAATACTTTATTCATTCAAATGTTCCACATTATCATAGAGGTCAACCTACGGTTGCATGGGCATAAACCATGAACCCCTAGATCATTGCCAAGGTTATCATATAGTCATCATATAGTTTAGAATGAGGGTGATTTCAAAGTCTTTGTTTTTATACAAAACCTTACACATAATCCCATCGATGGAGTGGTTTAACGCCACATCCCTTTTCCATATCAAGTTAGTGTGAACTTTATAATGGATGTGTTTTTTCATATTAGGCCTTCGTTGACCATGAAATCGAGGCAACCCTATAACCTAGATTCTTGCTCAAAATATTTTATGCATGGAAGCTTTAGTTCTTCACTAACGGTTTATCAATTTATTCATAACATCAATATTATAGTTACAAATGTTGATAAGCCTTGTGCTATCGTAACTAAGTCTATGAAGAAAATCTTATGATACTTACGAGATACTAATTAAAAGGCTATTTCATCACCTAGCCAAACTATGATGTTTAATAAAGTATTCCTAATAGACTTTGCATAGCTAATCTTGTTGCCACCAACGTTTATGTTGTGACTTGATAATTTTATACAACATAGTTTTAAATATGATCATGAACTTTATAAATATTATTTGTCTATAACCAGAATTACTAGTAAACATGGATGTATTATAAACAAGATAGTTTAAGTGTGTATTGGTGAGTATCATAGAAAAGTATAGTTTTCAGTGGGTGGAAAATACTAGGATGTTGGCTATTAATCCTTTACATAGCTCAGATCAATGAAGTCTACTAGATTTTGGTTATTTACTCAACCATGACAAGTACTATTAGTTTCACCATGTTTTTTATTAGTAACATAATTTTTAGAACTATCTAGTACTTGCATGAGGTAATAAATCAATCTCTCTTGAAGAATTTGACCTAAGTTAACTGTTGTGGTTAGTAGCTTAATTCAAGAGAAGTATTATAAAAAAAATAGGAAAACTCAAGTGGAAAAATCCTAGTAGACTCTAAGTCCTTAGGAATTTATATTTCACTGTAATGTTTAGAACCTTATAGGTAGTAATCTTCACTACAGAAGATGAATACCAAGCAATTGGTTATACTATTATTATAAGTTGATAATGTATATTACTGTTAGAACAATCATTATAGCATTTCAGGTTATGTACTCTAAGTGAAAATAACTTACAACAAAGATCACAAGTTGTAAACCAGGGAAAGTAATTACTGTTGCTATTTTACATTCAAGAAAGAAAATCTTCTACGTGTATATCATTGACAAGAATAATTGAAGAAAACAAAACTACTTGTTTTACCTCATAGAAGTAGATTGTTATGTAACAAATTATTTACCAAGCTTTTTATTTTTGCAAATAGAAATATAGCTGGATGCTTTATGGAATTAAAGGCGTTACTTGATCATTCATACTTGTAAAACCTGTAAGAACAAGTAAACTTTTTGCGTTAGCTTAAACGCTAAGTAAGCCCTGGAATCCAAAGACAGTTCCACCACTTGTCACAAATTAAAACTCATCAACAAACTGAAAGAGGAATTAATGCACAAGTTAAACCTAACTTTGTATCAAAAAGTAGAATGCTAAGTTACTTAATTAAGATTATGTATTAACTAATCTGGTAACTAATTATTTTATAGATAACTGTTAGCTGTTAGCATACCACATTCTCAGCATTTTATGTATTTTCAAAATTTTAAATTTTTATGAAAATTTGGGTTTATGACACCCATGTTATTGGACAGAGTTTATGTTTAATTGATAACGTTTCTGTAAGATGAGTTGTGGTATTTACCATTACTCATTAAAAAAACAAAATTTGTATTTCCATGAAAAGGTTCAAGTCATAAGATGATAAAAAATAAATTGTAGAAATTAATATATTAAAATTTTATTTTATATTTAATGAAAATATAGAAAAATGACGATAAAAAAGTAAAAAAAACATTTATATCTTTCAAATATATTATATATAAATAAAAAACAAATACATTCTCTTACAAAGTAAAAAAGTGTTAGTAGCTTTTATCATATTCATTAGTGATGTGTTAAAGATATAACATCACGAGTCATTCTCTAAGTCAATCTTATGCTGCCAGGATTGGGCTTCATGCGTTGAGGTAGGAAACATGAGTTGAACTCAGGTACTTGGAGTAGAATTCCTGGGTTGGACTCAAGAATCACTAATCCTTCTATATAAAGTTTATTCCTCATGTGTTGAGGTGAATGCTTTGATTTATCAAAATGATGATGGTGTAAAGTCTTGTTAGACAAGTCTCCGAACTTGTGTGTCAAGTCAAGTTTCTCATGTGGACCTCCAGTTATAGTAGGTACCCGTGGGGTGGACCTCTTTTATAGAGGTAACACTTTGCATGTTGAAGCATTTAATGTTGTGTGATGTATTACTAACCATGCTCACCAGTTGCTATTAAGTCTTCTTTAGAGACTCAACCATCTCTCGTGTGAATTGATTTAGCACATGGTCATTTGGTCTGAAGTAATATAATATGATCACAACATCCTACAAATATTCTTAGTATAATCCGATATGATAGATAATTAAAGTTAGCACATATTAACCATGCAAATAAAAGATAAATGCATATAGAACAAAGAGAATTTGAATTGATCATGAGATGACTTCAGTTGACTAAGGTGAAATCGAATTGTTAAAGCTTCAGTTAAAGCAATAATTTATGCATCGGTTAATTAAAGGAGAACCCACAATGGTCACTTCAGTAAATCAATCAACATGATTTCAATTAAGATTAGTTAATATAAAGTGTTAATAAAAAGGAATTAGTTAACTAAAGTGTTTTTCATGACAACGCTTTAGTTAAATTAAATGATGACACTTGAGTTTCAACTAGTGCATGGCACTTGAGCTAGGTTGTTAACCAAGTGGTCCTACATCCAGTTAGAAGGTGTGTTCATGTTGAAGTCATTCAAGCATGATTTAATGTCAAAGAAGAAAACAATTGTGCATTGAGTGTGCAAGATTGAAGAAACTGAGGTGCACAACAATTATGTAAGAAGGAAATTTGTTATAGTTTGCATGGGAGGCTAATTCCCCATGCAATGATTCTCTATTCCTTCCATGGCACTGGTTTGACATGTTATTGTATTGTATTGTATTGAACTCATTAGGAATTTCATCTGTTTGATCTCTCTTCTCTATTGCTTTGTATCTACACTGGGAGTGTTTGGTGATGTTTTATCTTCCGAAAGTAATTTATTATTGTAAAATGACATTCTCTGCTATCTATCATAATTATACCGTGAAGAATTGTTGGGGGTTTTCATCCTCATTGTTTTGATGGTTTACCCCAGGGTACATATTGTGTTATAGTTGGATTTGTTTCATGTGATTGAATCGTTCGTTGTTTCAAGTATTCAACATTTCTGCACTTAAAGAATTAAATATCAAAACTCAACTAAAATCAACATGGTATTAGAAATTAGGGTGTGAAGGAGCTAATATTTGTCCAACAAACTTGATCCTACATATGTCCCGGGGAATTGATCAATATACTTGAAAACTATGGCATTGATCTCAGTACGACCAAAAGACCATCTTGAGGGCACTTCATATTCCAACACTTTGAAGGCTATGGTTCTGAACATCCTGGAGGAATGTGACTTGGATGGCTATGTATCCATTGTGGTGGAGGAGCCTACATCTAATTCAGGGCACATCAACTTCAAGAAGAACCAAGAGAAATCCAAATGGATAGTCTATGATTTAGTGAAGGACAACTTTATGTCCGTGATTACTCTGTTGAAGACCGCAAATGAATGTTTTGATGTATTGACAAACCTTTATGAGAAGAAGGCCTCGAGTCAAAATATGGCATTAATGAACAAGCTACGAAACCTCAAGATGGATAAGGCTGAGATAGTGGCCTCATTATTCATCAAGATCTCTTAGGTAAGAGATCAAATTGCTAGCATTGGAGTTGTGGTGGATGAATATGATCTCTTTCAAGCCACTATTGATGGTCTCCCATCCTCATGGGAGACATACTTGGCTATGGTTAATGGTCAAGAGGTGAAACCTAACTTTGAGAGGTTGTGGCATTAATACCTTCAAGAGGAAGGGAGAATCTAGAGAAAGATTGTGTGCACTAAAGAATAAAATATTTCTCTCACAGAAAGGATGAAGAAAAGAAGGAAACCCTTCTTTCAAAAGAATTTATTTCACCTAAAGAAGGAGTACAACAAAGGTTTTGATAATTCAAAATGTAAATGCTACAGATGTGACAAGAAGGGCCATTTCTCAAGGGAGTGCAAAGCAAAGCAAGGAGGAAGGAAGGTTTCATGCTTCTTTCGCTATAGAAAATGTAACTACTCAAAAGAATGCATCCAAATAAAAGGAGACAAGAAGGGAGTATTACCTTGTCCAGTCCCTTCCGAGATCCATCATCACAACTGAAGATACATGGTTGGTTGATAATGTTGCATCTAAGCACATTACATGATATAGGAGCACCATCTCCAACCTAAAGGAGAAAAAGTTCACATGCAAGTTAGAGTTGGGGGACAACAAAACCTATTTAATCCAAGGAGTTTGAATCACCTATTTCCAGCTGAGCTCAAGTGATATTATAAATTTGGAGGACATTCTATATGTTCCAGGCTTGAAGAACAACCTTCTAGCAGTTTCAAATCTTGAAGATAAAGGCTTCTGATTTATCTTCATGGATAATTAAGCACTACTATGGCCGGAGAAAAAATACCAAGAATTTGTTGGAGTGATTGGATTTGGAGAGGGAGGTCTCTACAAGGTACCTGGGAAGTACATTCAAGATATGGTTAACACAACACTATCAATCCATGTGAGCTATGGAATAGGAGGCTTGGTCAGCTCCACTATAAAGCACTACTAGGATTACAAAATATGGTAAAATGTATGCTCGTATTTGATTTTGAGCATGATAGTATTTGTAGGGGTTGTGCGCTTGGGAAGAATGTTAAGAAAAGTTTTTATAGAAGTTCTACTAGATATGAAGGGATTTTAGAGTTAATACATTCTAATGTATGTGGCCCCATGTCATCCCCCTCCCTTAGTGGCTACTTATATTATGTATTGTTCATAGATGGATTTTTTAGAAAGTCATGGATTTATTTCCTAAAGGATAAGAGTGAAACTCTTAGCAATTTTAAAGAGTTCAAGGACCTAGTTGAAAATGAGTCAGGAAATCACATATGTGCATCAAGGTCTGATAATGGATGTGAATTTGAGTCACTTGCATTTAATTATTTATGTAGTTATTCAGGTATATGTAGACAATTGACAGTACCCTACAACCCCCAGCAAAATGGGCTTCCCAAAAGGAAGAATATAACCATATTTGAGGCTACAAATCCATGATGCATGATCAAGATTTATCTATCTCATTATGGAAGAAGCCATCAAGAAAACAATGTATATCCAGAATAGAATCCCACATGCTATTTTGGAATAGAATACATCGGAAGAAGTGTTCACTAGTGAAAATCAAGATATCTCACAATTAAGGATCTTTAGGAGCCTAGTATACATTCATATATTGAAAGAAAAGAGAACAAATATGGATCCTTCTTGAAATAAGGTCACCTTGGATGGCTATAGAGAGTCATCCAAATCCTACAAAATATATGTGCTAGGTGAAAGAAACATTGAAGTCAGTAGGGACGTGACATTTCATGAAGTCAGTAGGGACGTGACATTTCATGAATTCAATAGGGATGTGATCAAATGAGCTTCACTGTGATACATAAATGGATGAGCATGAGAATCCCATGAGTTAGGACCTAGATTCTAGTTCTCCACCTCTAGATGTTGAGAGGGAGAAACCAAAAGAGTTCTCAAATTCGTTAGCTCTCGATGAACCAATAGAATTGGTTGATGAACCTCCATCTAAGAGGAGGTATGCATGGTGCCAAGATATTCTACAAGATGCAAAGAGGCATGCAGAACCATTAGGCTCATCTAGAGAGAAAAAAATTATGCTAGATATTCAAGGTATGTTTCAGAAATGAGTCACATCAGTGATTCAAAGCATACCTTGTATGAAAAATTTACCAAGCCGCAAGTCTAGAAAGATGCATTGGGAGAGGAATACAAGTCTATAATGAATAATAATGTTTGAAAATTTCTTTCTAAACCTAAAGGGAAGTCGATACTTATAACTTCCATATAGATTTATAAGATTAAGCATGTTTTTGATTCCAGTATTGAGAAATATAAATTCGTATTTGTTTCCCGAGGATTCTTCTAGAAATAAGGCCTAGAATATGATAATACATTCACTCTTCTATCTAGGTACACCACTATTCGAGCTATGCTCTCACTTGCATATGTTCTAGGATGGAAGCTTCACCAGTTGGATGTGAAGACAACCTTCCTCAATGGTGATGTTGAGGAAGATGTTTATATTCAACAACTTGAGGCTCAGTTTGTAGTTCATGGGAAAGAATTCCATGTTTGAAAACTAAAGAAAGCTTTGTATGGGCTTAGGAAAGCCCTAAGGCTTGGTATTCAATGATTGAAAACTATCTTTAGATATTAGTATTCTCCAAGAGAGAAGTTGATACAAACCTGTACTTCAAAGTAGAGAAGAACCAACTATTAATATTGGTTCTATATGTGGATGATTTGTTCCTTACTAGAGAGGACCATCTAATTTATTGGGAGGGAGATCACTTCTGAGTTCAAGATGAAAGAGTTAGGTATTATGCGCTACTTTCTTGGACTTGATATTTGGTAAAGAAAATATGAGATATTTCTGTCTGTATGGAAATACATTGTTGACATATTTTATAGGTTTGGCATGATGGATTGCAAATCCATGTCTACACCAATGGTTTCCAATTTGAGGAAAATACATGAGACTGATACTAGATCAAATCTAGAGAACCCCAATTTGTATAGACATGTTATTGGTTCGTTGATGTACTTGATACACTCGGTACTTGACATATGTTATGTTTTGAGTATTTTGAGTCAATTTATGTATGATCTGAGACACACACATTGGGTTGCTGCTAAGCATGTCCTTAGGTACCTTCAAGGAATGACTGCTTATGGAATCAGATATGCCTCCAGTGGAGGAGTTATGCTATTTGGATATGTTGATTCAGATTAGAGTGGTAGCATTGTTAACTGAAAGAGTACATCCGACTACTTTTATATTTTGGGTTCAACTATGATCTCTTGGTCCAATAGGAAGCAGGGTTTTGTAGCCTATAGTACTATAGAAGTGGAATACATCATGGCTAGTAATACTTATTGAGAAGCAATGTGCCTTACGAAGATACTTGTTGGGTTGTTTGGTGAGAATCATGAACCTACAATAATTCAACATGACAATCAAAGTTGCATCAAGGTTTCAAAAAACTCCGTGTTTTGTGACAAGTCAAAACACATTGAAATGAAGTATCACTTCATCCAATACATGGTCAAGAAAAGTGTAGTAAACTTCAGTACATTGCTACTAATGAGAAGATTGCATATGCGTTAACAAAGTATATGTTATTGACGAAGTTTAGGTACTTCCAAGACAAGCTTGGTATGACATAGAATACCTCCCTCGCTGAGAGGGAGTGTTAAATATACATCATCATGAGTCATTATCCAAGCTAATATTGTGCAACAAGGATTGGGCCTCATATGTTGAGGTAGGAAGCCTCAGTTGGACTCAAGTACTTAGCATAGAATTATTGGGTTGGACTCAAGAATGACTAAGGCTTATGTATAAATTTTATTCCTCATGTGTCGAGGTGAATGATTTGATTTATCAAAGTGATGATGTTGTAAAGTCTTATTGGATAAGGCTCCAAACTTGTGTGTCAAGTTCAGATTCTCATGTGGACCTCTAGTTATAATAGGTACCCATGTGATGGACCTCCCATATAGAGGTAATGCTTTGCATGTTGAAGCATTTAATGTTGTGTGATGTGTTACTAACCATGTTCACCTGTTGCTATTAAGTCTCCTTTAGAGAATAGCCACCTCCAGAGTGAACTACTTTAGCATATGATCATTTGGTACAAAGTAATATAATATGATCACAACATATGAAAAATATTCTTATTATAATTCGATATGATAAATATAAATGCATTAAAATATAAGAGATAAATATAAATGCATAGAGAACAAAGAGAATTCGAATTGATGATGAGATGACTTCAGTTGACTAAGGCAAACTCGAATTGTTAAAGCTTCAATTAAAGTAACAATGTACACCTCAGTTAAATATTGTTATGTTTCAGTTAAAGCAACAATGTATATATTAGTTAATTAAAGGAGAACTCGCAGTGGTCACTTTAGTAAATCAATCAACATGATTTCATTTGATATTAGTTAGCTAAATTGTTAATAAAAAGGAATTAGTTAACTAAAATGTTTTGCATGATGACACTTTAGTTAAAATAAAAGAAGACACTTCAATTAAATGAAAATATGACACTTGAGTTTCCACTATTGCATGATGACACTTGAGTTAGCTTGTTAACTAAGTGATCCTACATCAAGTTAGAAGGAGAGTTCATGTTGAAGTTAGTCAAGAATGATTTAATTTCAAAGAAGACAAACATTGCACATTGAGTGTGTAGGATTGAAGAAAATGAGGTGCACAACAATTATCCAAGAAGGAAATTCACAATAGTTTGCATGGGAGGCTAATTCCCCATGCAGTGATAAGCTATTGCTTGCATGGCACTAGTTTGACATGTTATTTATTGTATTGAACTCATTGGAAATTTCATCGGATTGATCTCTTTTCTCTATTTCTCTGCATCTACACCAAGGGTGTTTGGTGATTTCTTATCTCATGGAATAAATATGTTATTGTAAAAATACATTCTATGCTATCTATGATTCTTATACTGAGAAGATTTGTTGGGGTTTTTCATCCTCATTTTTTTGGAGTGTTTTCCCCAGGGTACATTTTGTGTTATGATTGAATGTGTTTTATGTGATTGAATGGTTCATTTTTTCAAGTATTCAATATGTCTTCACTTAAAGAATTAAAGATCAAATCTCAACCAAAATTCAACATGATGAAGACACTAACACCAATAACTTGTCAACAAATTCCATTAAGTGAGTGGCGTGTGCTAATGGGATCTTGAGTGACCCTTTGAGGCCTCAAACCCCTCATGTATGATATATCAATGAAAACATAGTCTAAACATATAACACTAAGGAACTCTTCCTAGACATATTGAACGATATTTAATATAATCCCTTTATTTTTCTTATATACCTTGTTGGTTGTGGTCGTTGTCATCATCATTATTAAATAATATATTTATATATGTAGTTAAGACATTGTGCTCACAATGGTAACAAGTATGCATGAACCTCATTTGAGCTTTTGTCGCAACACAATCTAATATTTGTGTGCCATCAGTGGAAGAGCAAGTCAAACAGTGTTGTGGTTATCAAATTGGGTCGTAGCTACAAGGGATTTGATCCTACTAGTGATTACTATAGTATTGGACAAGGAAGTAATCCATGTGATTGTTGCAGGAGGGATTTGAAGCAAATGACATATGTAAAAGGTGATTGTCTCTTAAATGTGCAAGTCTAAGAATTGATGGATAGTATATCTAAATAAGATGAATAATGGTTTACAGATATATATTTGTAGAGGAGAGGATGTCTCCCTTTGATGTTATTTTCAACCAAGGATATCTGAAGATTAAAATTTCTTCTATCACTAAGGACCTAATTGATTGGTCAAGCAAGTGGTGATATCCTTCCACCAAGGTTCATTTTCCATTGAGTTTGTGGCATGTTCATCCCACTACCAAGTCAATATCTAGGGCACATTATTCCTAATGCAAATAAGCAAGGTGTGGTGATGGAAAAAGTTCCTAATCCTTAATTACATTGATGTTTTCTCCCTTGGGTTTGATTGGGTGGCACTAATGATAAAATGTATTTTCTCCTTCACTTTGAAGATAGTGAGGATGGGAACTAAGTGAGATACTATATTGGTGTAGGTGATTAATAAATATTCCAATTGTCTATAGAAATGAAACAGCCTCACAAACCTACCAAGGTTGCTTACGTGTCTGATCTATAGCTAGTGAGCATAGGGCCATAGGTCATAAATTAGAATATTTATCCTTGGCTAGCTCCTGTTAGGTTATTGTTGAAGAACTCTCCCTAATTCTCTCTTGCATAGTTCCATTTTCCAATGGATTACTTATATACATCTCAAGCCATGAACATTACTAATAGTTGCATTATACATCAAGCGCTACTAACAAAAATGGTTATATAGACATATAAACATGTAGATAACATATGGGGAGTTGAAACTGCTGATAGAAGTTAAATATTCACGCGTTGTCTTCCCAAAAATGCCTTAATAGTTGGTTGAGGGCTCTTTGATTTGTGAAAATTAGTATTGAGAGTCCTTGTCCATTCTATCAAGTAATTAAATCATAGTGTTGTAAGTGTTCTAGTTTTAAAATCCACCCATCTTGGAGTTTCTTCGATGCCATCCTAAGAAATTTTATTTTTCATCCTATCACCTAGAAAATGATGTTTCTAGTATATTGCTCTACTACTGATTATGTATTTATTATGGCCTAGAATAGGTTAAAAATTTAATTTTTATGAATTATATTAGAAATTGTAGAATATCAACAAATATGATAGGGAAGGTAATGTTGAACTACTACATGACCCATCATTCTTTAGCATTTGCATATACTGTTGAAATCAACATGCAAGAGTTTGATTTTGATGCCTTGAAAACTTGCTTACAAAGGTCATAATAGTGTTCAAACATTAGAACACCAATGTTTGGATTCCCTAGAAGAGATGCATTATATCTAATGTTGGACCATGTGTTGGAGTACTTATTTAAAGTGCTTCCATGTATGCACACCAGCAACCCCCTTCCTCCTTTTTTTCTCTTCATAGAATACTCAAATGCGTAAAAAGTTGGAGTATTTGTGTATTACATGACTATTTATGGCAATATAAACCCTAGAAATACCTTGCATTAGATATTCAAGGAAAACTAGGGTAAAGAGTTTGTACTGATATAAAATCCAAAATTTGTGTGCCTTTATATTTTTTTATGATTTTTTCTACAAATGTATTATGATAGAAAACTAGCAATTAATCTTGTATATTTTGGAATTCATTCTCACAATAGAGGAAATTCCATGAATTGCATGCAATAATAATTATAGTTATCAAATAGTTTGTATTTAATTTATAAATTAAAGATGGTAATTTCCTACACATAAATTAAATAAAAAGGGAAACGTTAAATCAATCGATCAATAAAAATAATTTCACAGTTTTAAATATATAATTCATTTCATCAAACAAATCATCGATTATAGGTGGAGAATATATATTTCGCACGGTGAGCTTGTTCAATTTCTTGAAGTCAATGCATAACCTCAAAGTCCCTTCTTTCTTCTTTACAAAAAGCATCAGTCCTCCCCAAGGAGACACACTTGGTGTATGCATTCTTTCTTCAACCATTCTTATAGATACAAGTTTAACTCCTTCAACTCTGGTGTACTCATTCTGTATGTAATTATGGAAACATGGGTACCTCCATACACCAAGTCAATAGGAAAATGAATGTCCCTTTTTGGTTGAAATCATGATATTTCTTAGAACACATCTGCAACCTCTTACAACACTCCAAAGTACTCTACACTTGGAATTTTACTCTTGTCTATATATTCAACATGAATTGCATACAACTAATACCCTTTTCTGAAACTTCTTTTCAACTACACAAATGATATTTGTCTTATATAAATTTTCCTTGGATTTCCTTTCATTATCTTTTTCTCTCTTTCTTCATCAAGACAAGTGAGAGTCTTATTATGTAAATCTAAAATAACATGATGTGCAACCAATCAATACATCCCATTAAGCACATCATAGGAACCAAATAGAGTTATGTCCAAATTTACAAAAGTATACAATCCATTCATATCTGATGGGCAACCTCATACTATCTCATTGATTTTCCTTTTGGTTCCAATAACCAACTAAACCATCCAAGTTTTATCAGGATTAGTTCTCTTTAGGTGAAATATTTCAAACAAATTAAAAGAAATATACCTATGACTTTCTCCAAAATCAATTAAAATGGCATTAGATTATTTGACAATCTTAACTTTAACTTGAATCATGTTGGACTGGTGCTCTTCCTATCTACTATCTATGGTTGCATATATTATGGGAATGTTTTTTTCCAAATATTCCATGGTTATTACTTCTTTTATTTTGTTCATAGTTCTCGTTCTATCTCCCCTTGAGGAAAATACATATACAAGTTAACTGCTTCACATCCCCAACACTTGAGTTGTTGCCTTGTTATTTTTTCTAATGACTTTGTCATTCTAGGTCCATGTCAAGTTGGATTTATTTTTTTATATGAATTCTAGTATTGAACAAATATGGGTTAAATTCTTTCTTTTTCTAATTTTTCTTATATATTTCCTATTATCTCTTGAAGACTTCTAAAAAATATTCTCTGTCATTATTATGATCATACATGCATTTGGATTTCTAAATTGTTCTTTCAAGAGTATTGAATTCATTAAATTTAATTATGTCTCTATAGGTTGAAGGAAACCCTCTCAAGAACCTTCGTATCTTTATGTTCTCTTCTTTGAAAAACCCAACATATATAAGCAATTTCAAAAACTTTATTTCATACTCTTCAATACTCATATTTCACAACTTGAGTTCAAATAACTCCATCTTCTTCTCATTGTAATTCTCAAATATATAATTTTGTTGGAAGTACCTTTTGAATTGCTTCCATGAGATCCTTTTTTCAATAATATGATTCATTGAACCAATTGATCCCATTAGATGGAAGTATTTACCTACAATTTGTTGATGGAAATTTTAGCTTCCATATTAGACAAGTGGTTATGTAACTAGAGATACTTAATTGGCCTAATAACCAAGATTCAACATCTTCTCCCTTCTTATTGTCACCATCAAAATTGGGTGGCTTAACTTCCTAATCTTCCCTTATATATCTTTCTCAATATGTATGATTTTATGATGTTTAACTGAAAACATTTATGGGGTTCTCCTTGATTCTTAAAATGAGTTTGACCTTTTGGTTGCATGAGGCAGTGAGGAATAATGTCTAGGACTGTTGGTATTACTCTCAGAATGTCTGAATCTTTCACAGGATATCTTATTTGAATATTATGTGTATTCTTTCTCATGGAATAAGGTTTATCCATATGATTTTTCTTTTGTAATAGATTCAAACTCTGCATCAATTGGGTATTCAATTGATTTTGTTGCTCTTGCGCCCTTAGAATGCTTTCATTGTATTCCCTACAACTTTCACCTACATCCTCAATATGTTCATTGTTTCTACCAACTATACTGATTATATGCCCACTAGACTCTATTTTTCCATTACACACTCTGATATTCATACCTTTGACTTCTTCTTCATGCCAGGTTGTATAAAATTTCCCCTTCTTCCATTTTTTTGCATTGTTATTTTGGAACTCTCATCTACAATTATACCTATGCAATATTGTATCTGCAATGTGTACATAGACATAGTTTTTTAGATATACTTTATTTCCAAAATTCAAATAAAATGTTTATATATATATACAAAGATTCTAGAAACTACACATTTGGCAATTATGTCAAATAAGGCTGCAAACCATTTGCTACTCAAATTTTGGAAGTATCTAAAAAAAAATCATTTTATGATTAATGATCCCTATTATCCTATATATTATCTTCCCAATGATTATGCACACACTTATTTATCAGCTTACATCTTAAATTTGTAGCCCCTCAAAATCCAAAATTTTTCCCATTTTCACACTTTTCTTGTAGCTGCACTGTAACTCAAGGACCAACTTTGGAGACATGTCATAGAGAATATGGAAAGAATTGGATTTTTTTTGGATCGAGGATCAATATCCCATATGTTTGTGAGAATTATGAAACCTTTTTACTAATATGATGCTCTAGTCACTTTCTGTGTAAACCTAAAATTGTCATTTTTGTTCTTTATGCACTTCTTCCAAATAATATTTTCAACAAAAACTCTTCTAAAAAACTATGTCTTTATAGGAAAATCCCTCTAATAAAATTTGTTTGGAATGTTAAGTATATAAAAGGTCAAAAATCATAAAATTTTCTAGATTTGGATTCTTGGGTCACTTTTTTGTCATGTAAATTTTTCAAAATTGCAAAAACCTACACCCATATAGTGGATTTTTGTATTCTTATGCACCAATAGTCCAAACCCTTTCTATTTTGACGAAATTCCACCTGGTTTATTTCCATATTGGTAAAATATTGCTCCATAAAGTTTTTTATCCCCATTAGGGATTTGAGTGTTTGTCTTCAAAAGACATTGTTTCCCTTTTTCTCTATCAATCTCGTAGTGCTCTTCTCTATGAAAAAATGCTCAAAATTTTAGCCAATTCTGATTTATTATGCTTTTGTTATAGCCAAAACAAATTTTTGGCTCTATATTTTTTTATATACATTTTTCGTTCTGCTGATGTGTTACGATGTTGATATGGTAGGGTGTTGACATGCGATGCCATGTGTCTATTGATGTGGAAGTGGGGTCTTACGTGTCATACCATAGTGAATTTATGTCATCCTCCATTCCATTCCTAGACTTACCACTCATAAAACAATATTTGATCATCTCAATCCAACGATTCTATAATGATTATTTTTTCAAATAGTTTGCTTGCAAACTATACTCTTTACCCAAATTTCACAGAACCAACTAAAACTCAATAATTTACTCCATCTACTTTACATTTTTGGCCTAACAATTCAAATAATCATTAAGTATTTTAATTAGAACATTGAATTAAATATTTGGAGGGATCAACATGGTTTTTCCACAAATATATCATGGAGTCATTTTGTTAAACACTTCATGTGGAACTTGTAACTTATTTCTATGCATATAATTTGCAGCCCATGTAGTTCTAGTGTTGCAACTTGTATCTTTGATACAACCATGTAGCATACCCAACCACCCTTCTAACACAATTGAGGGGATGGGGTACTCAAAATTTGTTTATGAACCATTAATTTATGTTACATTACTCAATTTAAATTGATTCACTTTATAATTATTTAACAACTGAAACATATATATAAATAAATCAACAAATTACTCATTTTAAAACACATATGTAATTCCTACCATGCATGCATCTATACAATACTTATACAACTCATGCACATACAAATTTTGATAAGCAACAAATTAAATATATTCATAATAGAATTATAAACCATGTCATTCAAGACACATTTGGTACTTATCTTTATGGTAAATGTCCTCCAATCAGTTGCAAATGAATGGAGTTCCTCCCAACCATAGGCACTATGTCAAACTTTCTCTTACTTTGACAGAGGAAACCCACAAGATGGGGATATTAGTCCACAAGGGGTGAAGTTTCAAATGATTTTACCCAACCAAAACACATGAAACCCTATAGTGTTAAAACCCCCTCCACTATAGTCTGGATCCACTAACATGCATCCCTCATTATCCTACTCAACATAAGGGATGGAAATCCCCTACTATGCATGTATTTTCTAAGGATGTACCCATTCCCTTCCAATTCTTGAGCACAAGTTGTCCAAGGAGTCTTATTGTTAAAACTCTAGGGAACTCATATACAAGCTAGACTTCTCTCACATGGGCACTAGGCCCATTAGAACCAACTTCCTAGGGTAATTGACATGAGAAAATAGGAAACACAAGTTCCTCTCTAGTATACTAACCAGAGCTCAAATATATTTATGGAGTGAATGATAGGTTGAATGATCGAGGAATGAATGAGTTCCTAACATTATATACACATGGATTTTTCTTGACATGTGGATTTCTTAAAAGAGGCCACTTTCCCCTCCTAATACCATATTAAGATAATTAATCCATGGTTAATTAAAGTGACCCTCATAACCATGGTTAAAGAATTTTGGGTTAAAGATGACAATGAAGAATAGGGACATAAGCTAATTTTAACTAGGGTCATCATCCCTTATTCCCTTTTCACTTCCTTGACTCATGTAATCCTAACCCCCCTTCTTTTCTTTGTCTTTCTTCATTTTCAATTGTCAAGGATTTTTATAGTAACTATATTGTACATCATTTGGAATAGTCACTAGTTTCCTAAACCATATAAGTTTGGAATCTAGCCTTTATATAATTGCATACATAATCACATGATGAGGTAAAAAATGGGGTGCTACATTCAAGATTCTTCATTTTTCTAATATTTCCATTTGCATGCATTCCTACAATATGGATTTCTTTAGTTTTGACTACCAAGGTGCATGTACCTTGGCTTCTAGTGCCAGTACTATAGGTTTCCTTCAAAAGATCATACAAGTTAAAAATTTGTAATTTGTGAAGGAATGAACCCTCCCACTACCTTTTTCACAAAAAAATTGGTAACCATTAATGGGGTGATGAGTGGGTAGTTTACCTCCTAGCCTAATCTAGTAATTTAGGCAATATGACTCAATATTTTCCCTGATTATTTACCTATGATGTACTCTAGTTAGGAAAATTGATCTTGCTCAATAATGATGAGCATAATAGTAGTCACCACATGGCATGACCACTTACTGTTCCATCCATTGCATATTCTATCTTTATTTTCACTAGTGATTATATCTCACATATTCCTACGATTGGATAGTCTTATCAAAATATCGTGACTTGAGGCATGGATTGGGCTATGCAGCTAGTTGTCCCCAAAAGGGTCCATTGCTTAGTTCATTTAGTTTTGGGGTTATGTTATAGTTATTGTTTCTATGGTTCCATATGTATGTAGTCCTTTGTCTCTAATTGATGTATTGGAACCCATCTAGGGTATATGATGAGAAAGTGAATATAGCAAAGCTTTTGGGATCCACTCTAAAATTTTGTATATAACTTGATTGAATGTCAAATGCAGTATATTTTTTCCTATGGATATGTAGATTTAATTTTATAATGGTATATATTTCACAATTATTGTTTGGTATTCCCTTATTTATATCATCTATGGTTAGATGTTAAATTTGTTACATGATTCTAGTTATGCCACTCACTAGGAGTTTCCTCATCTTTCCACAATCTTTGTTGTGTTCTAGGTGAGATAGTATTACCTTTAGGAAGATTTAAGATGCCGTCACATATAGACTATATAGGACCTTTGTTGGCATTTTCATGAGAAGCCTCGTCGACCTTTATTGGCCCTTGCATTAGAACCCTAGTCTCAACCTATTGTCAACAAGTACCATATGCATGCAAAGTTTTCTTACAAGGGAAATGGATATGAACCCTAACTATCCATTATTGCATTGTATAAATCAACATTTCCATTATAATTCTATCCACATGAGGGACCTACCATATATGAAAGAATCTTATAATATTTTGCAACAAATTATATGTCTTAAAAAAAGCACAACACAAAATCATACCTTATTTTGTTTTATTGCTTATTGTTTGTATTGGAAAAGTGTTTCCCACATCTCTAGGGCATGGGAATATTATATCTCTCTCAACATTGAACCATGTAACTGGCTTCTTGTTATTCATGTTAGAATTAATTGATCTCACGAGGAGAGGAAAAAACATATCTTATATGCCACACAAAAACTTTTGAGGATGCATACTTACTATCTTAAGGTGTACAAATGTGACTAGTCTTAATTATTTTTAAAATGTTGTCTATAAAATGTTTGGTGCATTAGTGTAAAGTTGGGTCTAAAATGGGCCTGATAATAAAAAAATCTCATTTATAAGTTGGAATTCAAATGTCAATAGAATTTTAAGAAATTTGGTTCAGTTGGATGTATAAAAATCAAAGATGATTATGTGTCATAATTTTATTTGTTAATAACTAACTACATATAAACTCACTTCCTTAGGATCTTAAAATATGCGTGAAATACTAAATACAGGTCATTTTAAATACATATAATGGTAATTAAAAGTAAAATAAAACTACCTTGAAATGCGATAAACATTTTTTTATCATAAATTTTATTAAGAGAAATTAATATATAATAAATAAATAAATAAATAAATAAATATATATATATATATATATATATATAACAACTAATAGATTATCCATGATATAATAATAGCTAACTACCAATTATATATTATGCACTAACAAACAATAACTATAACTATGGTTTATAATTAGTATATAATATGTATTAACTTACAACTATTAAAAATTTATGGCTCGGTGGGATAGCTCAAATGCTTGAGTGCTCTAAGTTGTAAGAAGAATGTCTCGGGGTCAAATCCTTGAGTGGCTGTACATTGCTATGTAAGGGCTTCACTTGATGTCCCCATCAGGTGATTTCTTCAGGTGGATGTAGCAGTTGTGCTAGGGGATTTGTGAACCACAACATAAAAAAAAACTACTAACAAATAACATCTGTTTATATTAAATATATAATACATATTTACTAATTAACAATTAATGATATATAAGAATAATAACAATAATTTCATTTTAAGGTCACCACCAAACCATACACCAATTAGTATATGAGATTTCCTTGTTTATAAGACAATGACCCTAGCCCCAAGGGTTAGCTCAATTGGTAAGACGTGCGCACACTCTCTCGGTTTGGGGGGAGGTCATGGGTTCTAGCCTTGAGTCCTCTGGGGTTAGGCCTTCTGCTAGGATGACCGGCGATTTACCACCTCTACCATCCACGAATGTGGGGAAGTATTGCTGGGTTTCCTGTGGATCTTTCCATCTGAAAAAAAAAGACAATGACCTATTTGTATATATAAACTACAAAATAGTTTAATAAATTCTTAAAATTCATTTTTTTGTTTATTGTATTCCAAAAAATAATTAAAAATAAAACAATTTAGTTTATCCTTAAATAGCTCAAATGTTGGTTTAAAACACAATTAAACCCCATCATCTTTGGATGGATTCTACTTTATGTCTATTGTCTATTTGGAAACGAAAATGGTTTGTTTTGTTCGAAAACCCTCAGCCAATATTGCTCTCAAAGCATGGTTCTACTCTATTGGTATTGAATAAGATAGCTTCATATCTTGAATGGTGGGAGTGAGTTTCCCAACTCTCCCACCCTATGTGCCAAAAGGAATGTAGGCCCAAAGTGACATGTTTGAAAAATTAGGTACCCCATTTGTATTTCTAGGGAAATCTTGGCCTAGATTGGATCACAAGTTTGAGTGTGAACAACCAACAATAATAATAATGAAGTGAAAGTGAATGCTATCACATATAGCTTGGCCCACAAAGTATAAGAACTAAGCTGCTAATAATAATAATAATGATAAAGAAGATAGTAAATGGTATCATATCAACTTAAAGAGAACATTGAATGGTATCACATCAACTTAGAGCCCACAAAACATAACATCAAAATATTGATTTTCATGTGTTCTTTATGAGATCACATCAACCTAAAAATATGTGATTACTATATATTATTGAAACTATATCCATACAAAGCCAAACATCAAAACAATGAGACTACAAAACATAATATCAAAATAATGATCTGTATATCTTTTATTAGGTTTTTTCATTTTAATTTTTTTTACCAACACTAATAAATATAAACAAAACCAAAACTAATAAATATAAATAAAATGACAATTATTATATATCTTATAATAAATTTTACAATTATAAAATATTATATATATATATATATATATATATATATATATATAATATAATAGAAAAATAAATATAAAAATTCAAAACACCACAAAATAATATAATAATAATTCAGAATATCACAAAAATTACAACTTATATAAATTTAAAATACAAACTAAAATCACACCAACATATATATGACATTCAATTATAACGACAACATCAAAACATTCTTTATTGAAGACTGTCTCCTTGAGATTTTTGACGTGTTATTTATTAGGTACTGTCTCTTTAAGATTAATGCTCACAGTGATAAATTCTGTGTGGAAATCTCACAGAATTTATTAGATATAATTTATGTTCAATTGATAACGTTCCTGTAAGATGTGTTGTGGCATTACTCATTAAAATAACAAAATTTGTATTTTCCATGTAAGGTTTAAGTCATAAGATACTTATTACCATTACTCATTAAAAAAACAAATTATAAACAGACAACCACATGACTGTCAAAATCTCGGATGCTCTGTTTGCATTCACCTCAATATTTTACCAACCAAAATCAAACCAACTTATTTGGAAATGTTATGTGCAAAGGCAGATGACAAGGTTATTGCAAAGGTAAATGGCATTGCCTATACTCTTTGTCCTTGTTTCTCTAGATTGAATATAAGATATTAGATGGCAAAAAGCTATAAAAAAAGGTTATAACCTGAAACAAATGCTTGGTTTTGTTATGTTAATTTGTAAATAATTATATTATAAAATGAAAATGGTTATGAAATAAAAATGGAGATGTTTTATTTTTTAAATGTTTATAAAAATAAGAAATATGTATATAGAAATATGATAATGAGAAAAAGTAATAACAATAAATTATTTTATAGATATTAAGATTTTATTAATATATATGAGTGAAATAATAAGTAGATATAATAAAAAGTACAAAATGTATTAACAATTATAAAGAAAGTATATATGAGTAAAGAAAGGAAATAAATTACTTTACAAAGTAAAAGAGGGCCAATGGCTCTCATCATATTTACTAGTGATGAAGATGCCAACACTAAGAGCTTGTCTACAAACATCCTCAAGTGAGTGTCTTATGTTAATGGGATTCTGGGTAACCCTTGGTGGCCTCAAAGCCCTCATGTCGATGCTTAGGAAAAATATCAAAGAAACCTTAGTCAAAACATATAACACTAAGGAATTCTTCCTAGACATTTTGAAGAATATTTAGTATAATCCTTTTATTTGTTTGAGAGACCTTGTTGGTTCTAGTCATCATAATTATTAAAGAATCTAATTATATTTCTATGTAATACCCTATAGCTATAATGATATCAAGTATTAATAACCCTCTTTTGAGTTATTGTTGCAACAAAATCTAATATTTGTGTGTCATGGGTGGAAGATAAATGTCCAACAGAGTTGTGGTTATCAAACTGGGTGATATCTACAAGGCATTTGATCATACCAATGCTTACCATAGGATGGAAGAAGGAAGTAATCCATGTTGTTGTGGCACAAGGGATTTGAAGCATAGGACATATGAAGATGATTTCCTTCTAAATGTACACATACAAGAATTAATGTCCAGGTTACCTAAATAAGATGAATAAGGATTTATTGAGATCTCTTTGTAGAGGCAAGGATGTCTCCCTTTGATGTCATTGTAAAACAAATATCTAAAGATAAAATTTCCCTTTATCACTAGGGACTTTGATTCATCAAGCAAGGTGGTGATATCCCACCAAGGTTTGATTTCCCCTAAGATGGTGGCATGTTTATCCCTGGGAAAATCATAGCTAAGGAACATTATGTCTAATACAAATAAAAAAGGTGTGGAAATGGAAAAACTTCCTATGCCTAATTTCATTGATTCTTTTTGGGTGGAACTAATGATCAAATAACTTACTCCTTTATTCCCTAATGGATATTAACGAACTTTACTCTATTCCCTCATGGATACCTATAATTATTTGGTGATGACCATCACCAACTCATCATGAGGAACTATGAAATTCTATTATGTGGTAGTCACTTTACTAAGAGAAGAGTTGAGGTGAAAATCATTCCTAGATCCCTCTATCAATGAAGCCCTATCTATTAAAGGTCAATCTAGTGAGAGGGGTCAATAGATCATAGTCCAGATATAATTTCATAGGATGCAAGTTGTAAGGGAAGTATTATATATGTAGTAAATTAGGTCACTTGAAGAAGGATTGTTGGCATATAAAAAAGGAAAAGACAGATGAAAAGTTAGATCAACCATTAGCTGAGGCTAGAATAAAATATCTAGAAGAGACAACATTATGTAAGGAATTCTATTGCAATGGTATTTAATCTCTTTATTATACATGTTTTGGACTTAGGTGCATCTTTCCACATGTCTCCATATAGATATTTGTATGTCAAACATCATCCCAGGTATAGTGGTAGGATGATCTATTTGGGTGATGAGCATCCTTTATAAATTGTGGGAAGATGGGACACTAGGATCAAGATGGACTATTGGAGAGAGGATTGTGTGTGATGTATTGCATGTATAATATCGATGGAAGAATTTTCTCTCAATCAAGATGGTGAATGAGGTGGGGTATTCTACTACCTTTGGTGACAACAATTGCAAAATTACAAAAGGATTCCTAGTGGTAGAAAAAGGAGAATCATATGGGACCATGTATCATTTGCATGGTGAAATAGTGAAAACTCACACAACAACAACAAACTAAACGAATTTTCTAGATATAGTGATATTGTGCCATCAACGACTTGGACATATAAGTGAAAAAGGTTTGAAAAGTTTTCACGATCTAGGTATTATTTTTGGATTAAGGATTGTAATTTAGACATGTGTGAGAACTATATTTTTTTGTAAATAAAAGAGGTTGGTCTACTTCAACCTTTGATAAGGATTATGATCTTTTTCAACTTATTCATTTTGATATATTCTGACCAATCCCACTCTGTCTATAGATTGTTCTATAATTTTTCTAACTCTTATAGATTATTATTCTAGAAGATTATGGATGTATTTTCTAAAAATTAGCTATAAGTATTTGAGATATTTTGAGATTTCAAGGCAAAAGTAGAGAAAACTTTGGGCAAGTTTGTTTTATGTCTCATCAAACAATGGAGGAGAATATTGCTCCAAGGAATTTGATAAATTATGTATGCATGAACAAACTAGTAACTAAAAGAGTGATTCATAAACTCCACAGTGAAATCATGGAACATGCAAGAAGCATGATCAAGAAGCCGATAACTTATTCAATCATAGAACATGCAAGAAGCATGCTCAACACATCTAGGTTGGATAATGGATTATGGGAAGAGGTTGTTAATACAACTTATTATCTGATTGATAGTCCACTTATAATTTTTTTGGATGGACAAATATGTAGAGGAGGTTTGGTGTGTAAGCTAGTTAATTATTCTCATTGTATCTTTGGTTATGATGTATTTTCCCATGTTCCTAAACAGAAAATTTTAAACCTTGACACAAAGTCAAAGAATATTAGATGGGCATAGATTGTAGTATCCTACTAACCACAAGGTAATTGTTATTTGGGATGATATTTTTCATGAAAAAATTCCATGTGAAGGAAGGAGATACATCAACCACTTGATATTGTACATATTGAAGTAGAAATGAGTGAAGATGAAAATGAAAATGAAGCTTCTGATCAACATGAAGAAAAACAAGTTCAATAGACACAACTCAAAAGATATACAAATCCAAAGAGGTGTTTATAAAGGTATTATCCTTATTTTCAATAGTCTCTTGATCTGTTTATTGATGATGGTGAACCTAGTTTGATTCAGGAAACTAGAGAATTAGAGAGTGTATATAAATGGAGGAAATACTTGGATGAGGAAATGAAGCAATTCATAAGAATGAAAAGTGGGAACTTGTGAATAATGATGGGTTGTGTTAATGTTTGAGAAAATATGAAGATCTTTGAACTTTAAAACTTTTGTCAATAAAATACTGAACAAATGAATCATTCAATCACATAAATCATTAATGTACAACACAATATATACCCTAGGAAAACCCTCACAATAATGAGGATAAAGAACCCAACAATTTGAGTATAATAGATAGATTTGTAGAGAATAGATTTTACACAATAGTAGATTGTCCAATCAGAGAGAATTCTAAGCAATAGAGAATAATGATCAACTATGCTAACTTTCCATGTGCCCAACACATTAATAACAAGCCAAAAATTCAGTCATGCAAACGATAGGGAATGGATGCATGACAATTGTGCACAAATGCACATAAACTAGGAATATTCCTTCATGAGGCTTTAACTCAGTACATTGTAATTATCTCCATGCATACATATGCATCATGTATTTCATATTTGACATTGATGGATGCTTAACTGACATCTGAATGAAGTCAACATCTAATTATATGTATGTACACTTAGTTAATAGGCTAACATAAGTGTTACAGTGCTTTAACTCAAGTGTTATCATGCAAATACTTTATTAACTAAAGTGTCGTATTTTGATTAACTTAAGTATCATATTTTAGTTTAACTAATGTGTTTAATTGATGTGAATTACTTTAGTTAACTAGTCCATGATTATTCAACACTTAGTTAACTATTTTTTTACAAGAACGGTTATGTTTTTATTAATCAAACAGTGGTGTAACCACTAAGAAAGTTTTTACATAGATCAGAGTTTGTTCATACTGCAAGGCTGTTCATTACAGACAGAATCCACAAAACAAAAAATTGAAAGCTCTGCTAAATACATATATAGAGTCACTTTCTTTGCGCAAAGTACCTAGATAGAAACTAAGATTACTATATAAGAGAAAAATGTAGAAAAGAGTTCACTGTTGATAACCTATTGTTTCCCATGGACACCACCACACTGCATCGATTCTGTTGTTTCTTTCCCCCTTCACCAGTTTCCAATTTCACTACTTCCAAATCCAATTTATCAAACTTCACGTCTAATTCTGCTATCATCCTGGTCAATGCTATATCATTTTGAGAAATTTTGTCTGAAAACTCCCCACGAAGGCTGGAGAGATCCCTATCGACCAATTCCAATATCCTTCCTCCATGGCCAATTTGGTTGAGATAACTTTTGTACCTGCCCAAATTCTTCCTGAGTGCCCTCATCTCCACTGTGACCGAGAGAGCCAGGGTAGAAGAAGTGGACGACTCCGAGGAAGAATCCATGATTCCTGCTACAAAAAAAAATGAGCATCCAAACCTCCACAATGAGTGATATAGATTGCTGCGAGCTCCTACGATTCCTGGCCTGACGATTTTAAGTGCACACACCATAATTCCATAATCTTGAGCGAATCCATCACACTCCTCGCACGACATGGATGGAACGGTGAACGTCCTTCAGTATGAACCAAAAAGTAGAGTTCTCTGAAGCACACATTGTAAATTTAATTGAGGATTACAAAATTTAACTGATACATTCATTGTTACATCCACTAAATGTTTAATTGAAGCTTAGTAATTTGAGTTCACATCGACAATTCAAATTCTCTATGCATTTATCTCTTTTATTGCTTATATCTTTATCTTTATTGCATGGTATATATGTGTTAACATTAATTATCATATCATATTATACTTGGAAGAATTTTCAAATTATATGATCATATTATATTATTCTCTGACCATATATTCATTGCTAAATTAATTCATTCCAGAGGCAACTAATCTCTAAAGGATACTTAATACAAATATGTGACCATAGTTAGTAATATATCACATAACCTTTATGCTTCAACATGCAAATCATTTGACCCTAGATTCCCACCTCAAGGGTACCCTCTATGACTACGGGTTCACATGCCAATCACAACTTGATATATTCACACGTTCACTGCTATAACTGGAGTTCCATCTTATAGGGTACTTGCTATGAGAATCATGACTTGATATAACTCACAATACTTTACAACATCGATAACTCAATCACATGAGGATATATGCCTTGATATTACTCACAAGTACGGAGAATGAATATTGATGTTGTGCATTTAACACTCCCTCTTATTGATGGAGGAATTCTCTACTATACCAATCTTGTCACCAAAGTAACTGAACTTCATCACCGACAGAGGCTTTGTTAACACATCCACAATCTTCTCATCAATAGCAATGCACTGGATTCTTTCCTTAATGGACCATGTCTTGATGAAGTGATACTTCATCTCAAATGTATTTTATCACAAAAAATAATTTTCAAAAAACTATAGGCTTCAATATTTTATTGAACAAACCTGCAAGCAACTTTTTCAACCACACTACTTCTCTACAGATAGTACTAGATGCAAGATACTTTTCTTCTATAGCACTAGCCACTATACACTTTCATTCTTTAGAACTAACCGCAATATACATAACTAATCCCAAGCTATAAAATAGGTCTACTATGTATCAACTAACGTGACATCTAGTTCCCTATAATTAGAAACCTTGGATTTTCAATCCATCATGTCAAAATTTTACAACACACTAAATTTGTAATTTCTTTTAAAAAGAAAATATTACCCATGTCAATCTTGAACACTTGATTTTGCTTGTTGACGAATATTCTACAGCCTGAGGAATTTCTCTGTGAGCTTTCCATTCTCATTCATCTTCTCCAGGGCTTGACCACTTTCAAAGTGGTTTCAATTTTCTATACTATAGTACCCTACAAACCAATTATGTGGCTATCTGACCTCTCCAAGAGGTTTGGATGCGCCTTGATGGTCCTGACTATAAATATTCTAAATTATCTAATAGTCTCAGAGAATTTTACTATATGTTATCATGTGGATGCTCTCCACAAGAGATACTACAACCCCTAGTTGTTTGAGTCATGTACCATGACTTATCCTATCTATGTGCAACTTAGTGACTTATCTGCTACATGACTTTAACGGAGCCATGTACCAAGACATGACTAACTAATGGAGACTTTATATGTTATTGCCTATGGAGACACATCAATACTCCCTCTTCAAGTAGAGGATTCTTTCTGTACTATACGAATCTTGTCTAGAAAGTAATCAACTTTTCTTTAAACATAGGTTTAGTAAGTATGATGGCAATATTGCTCATATGTGGATATGGATTGACTGCAAAGCATATATCCAATCATGGTGCTAACTAGATACGTCTAGAAGCTACTTAAATTGCCGTGAGATCCTCCAAATATTCATATTTGTCACCATATGAGTGTCCATGGACTTACAGTCCATTGTCCCGAATCTCTTCAAAATCTGTACTACGTATTTTTCTTAATTGAGGAAAATCTTATTTGGTTTCAGCTATATCTCTAATATCAAGAATCATACAATATTATTAAACAATGTCTCTACTTTATTCCTAATATGAGTACCATGCATATCTTTTTCTTTAACATGAGGCTCGTCAACCAGTTTTACTTGTTCTTTAGGAGCTAGCAAATCTAGATTCTCTCTCTCACCATCAAGATGTGAGAATCGTAATCGGGCTCTTCGATCAAGGAGTCTCATGCTCATCTATGTATAAAATATACATGAATATAACTAGGATATATTCAAGAGACTTTGTCCTTCTAGAATAGTCTTAGGGCTTCTTCCCATAAAACCATTGGAACCTCTCGATTTGCTCCTAGAAGCTTCCCGCTTCAAGGCATCCCGCTCCCTTTCAGAATCTTCCATTAGGATGACTCTTTACTTGTGATTTTATTCTTGTAGGTCAGGGAATATGGTTTTTCCCTACATGCTAAATTTATTCTAATGGTTGGAAACATTGTATAACCATGAAATTCATTTACATGAATATTTCAATCTACTAGCAATGGTTCACACAATTATGTACTTAAATTAATCAATGTTTCATCAAAACCCCATCCTAATATTTATGTAATGTTATGCATCCCTATATTCTTATTTAATTAATCATAACATGTATTTCTTGAGATTTACTATATCTCAATAAAAGATAGACTATATTCTTAACATGTTATTCCATAACATACTTCCTAACTCTAGGATTTCATATCTCTTTATAACTGTAATGAAACACATTCAAAACCCTTTAGACCTAATTTATAAAAGCATATGATAATCAAATACAAATACTTATCTTTTATTTTTTTGTGTGGGCTAATTCTTGATCTTTTATTCCTTTTGGAGATTACTGGCGTCCACCGGTATTGATCTTCTTTCTTCACTGGAACCTTTTCTTGCAAATTTGATCTCATGAAATGGGTAGTGAATAATTGCATGAGGAATTTGGATCACATGCAAACTAGAGCAAGTGCTCTTCTGTTTTAAATAAAATACTCCTTCCGACGGTCATCATCTTCTTCCTTAGATGAATTCTTCTGAATCGTTTCTTCTTCTACAACGGTAGAAGCATGAAACCGATATTTTACCCTTTTTCTTTGCTTTGCACTCCCTTGCATAATGAACCTTGTTTTGACAATTGTAGCACCTAACCTTTGAATTGTCAAAATATTTATTGAATTATTTCTTCTTCGAATGAGAAAACTTCTTTAGAGCGAATGGTTTCCTCTCTTTCTTCATCCTTGTCATGAGGGCATGATTTTATTATCTAGTGCACACTGACTTGCTCTGGATTTTCCCCTCCTCTACTCCCATGGATACATAGTTATCCAAATCATGTTCCTCCATCATGTTTAACACCCTCACCTTCTAAGTGTTTGAAATTTTAAGTGCCCTCAAGATGGTCTTCCGGTTGAACGAAAATTGATTTCATATATCTCAAAAAAATTTCTCAACTCCTCAAGATCTACATAGGATTCTATTTTCTTGCATGATATCATCTCCTTCACTTCATGAGCTATAATACCATGTTAATGTTTGAGAAAGTATGAAGATATTTGAACTTTAAAACTTTTATCAATAAAATACTGAACACATGAATCACTGAATCATTCACTCAAATAAATAATTCATCCACAACAAAAGATATACTCATGAAAAAAACTCATAATAATGAGGACTAGAAAACCAACAACTCTTATGGGTATAATATATATATTTGCAGAGTATAGATTTTACACAATAGAATATTTCCCAATAAGAGAGAATGCATAGCAATAGAGAATAATGATCAATTTTGTTGACTTTCCATGTTCCTGACACATTAATAACAATCCAAAAACTCAGTCATTCAAACTATAGAGAATGGATGCATGACAAGTGTGCACACATGCACGTAAAGTATGCATTTTTCTTCACGAGGAATTAACCTAGTATGTTGGAATTATGTCGATGCATACATATGCGCCATGCCTTTATTTGACATTAACTGATGCTTAACTGACATTAGAGTGAACTTGACAACATCTAATTGGATGTATGTAAACTTAGTTAACATGATAAAATAAGTGTCACGATGCTTTAAATCAAGTTTCGCCATGCAAATACTTTATCAACTAAAGTGCCATATTTTGATTAACTTAAGTGTCATTTTTTTGTTTAACTAAAATTCTTAATTAATGAAAATTACTTTAATTAACTAGTTCATATTTATTCAACACTTAGTTAACTATTATTAACGGAATCATGTTGATTGATTTACTTGTAGTGATATCTGTGATCTCTTTGAAGTAGACATTGTAACTTTTACCGAGGCTTACGATATTTAACTGATACATTCATTGTTACATCCATTGAAGCTTTAAATAAAGATTAGTAATTCGAGATCACTTTAGTCATTAAATTAGCAATTCAAATTCTCTATGCATTTATCTCTTTATCTTTACATCTTGGTCTAGATGTGTTAACATTAATTATCATATAATATTATACTGAGAAGAACTATCACATGCTATAATCATATTATATTACTCTCATACCATATAGCCATTCCTAAATTAATTCACTCTAGAGGTAGCTAATATCTAAAGGAGACTTAATAGAAACCTATGACCATGGTTAGTAATATATCACATAAAATTTATGCTTCAACATGCAAATCGTTTTACCGCTATAACTAGAGGTCCACCTCTATGGTACCCTCTATGAATGAGGGTCCACATGAGGATCACAACTTGATATAATCACAAGTTTAACTTTATATACTCAGTATTAAATTGAACACATAGATTTGTGGACCAGCACACAACTCACAAGATAGATCAAACAATTTTACTCAATAATTGAAGAATGAAACAATGCAAAAATGGCTTGCAAGTGTGAATGCTTTCATTAATAAAAAGTAATTAGATAATTAATTAAAATGAAGTACAATGGCTAAATAGCCTCATTCAATTTGGATCCATGAGAGGAAATTCAAATTGGTTTGACTCTACTTGACTGAATGGTTAACTGACCTTGTCTAAATCATTATCGAAGTTCAAAATCCAAACTCAAGTGTCTAATTCAGTGTTAACTAGTCTAGCTGACTGAGGTATGTGATTAAATGCACCTCACTTGCATGCAACCATGCAATCCTATCATTAACTGAGTAGAAATGAATGCGAGGGACTGGAACTGAATGTAACTGACTCCTAACTAAGCTTGACTAGTCACCAATTGAACTCAACTAATGGAGGTTGGTATCGACACTCCCAGTGGCTCCTAATTTGTAGGGATTAATCTAGGAGGATCCTAAACTAATGCTTGCAAGTGTAATTAGTGGAAATTTTCCTCAATTAGTGATCCCCACACTTTAGTAACTGGTACATGTGCCCCAAAAAGGCTAAGTGGAACCAATGGTGCTGGTGACTAAAATTAGGATGAAAGGACTTCTGATTTAGACATAATTGACCAAATTGGACAAGGGAGGATTATAATCCTAACACCTCCCCTGAATGCTAACTTGGACAATTTGTGGGCCCTAGTAACTAAGACCATAGGTCACCCATTACAACAAGTAAAGTAACTGCTCAACACAAGGAGCCGGGGTAAAACCACATGGGAAAAAATCCCCCTCTCTAACTAAGTAGATAGATTCAGGATTCAAGTTTGAAAAATTGAAAATATGTTGCTGCAACCTTAAACTCTATGATGTAGCGAAGCATGATGCATGTTTTTCTATGCACAGGTATCCTGGGGCCTAGCATGTAGACTTCTCCATCTTCTCCCAAAAATGATGATGGAAGGAAGGAGTAATGTAACCTTTTCCTCTTTCTGGATGAAGAGGTGTATGATCCACTCTATTCTTCTGAATGCAGTGTGTCTGATCAGCCCTTGCCATGTAGTATCTTACAGGGAGTTTGTTGCATCTCTCTAAAGGAGGTAATATTGCATGACATAGCGCAAGGTTCTTTGTCTTTTGAGTGTCAGATGGATTTCCAGTCATCTTCATAGCTTCCCTCTTGGGAGTAGGGACTGGATCTGGATCTGAATAACCCTCAATGTCAATCTCATAAACTGGTACAGTTGGTTCTACAATACTAGTGGAAATTGCAAAAGAAGTAAATGGAATGTTTTTACCTTCCCTTGAAAGTGGCTACTGAGAGTGCAATGGTTCTAAAAATTAAATGAAGTGTTAGAACACATATTCCTTGGAGGCATGATTTGCAACACCCTTCACTATGTTTTTCCCAATAGAGATATCTGTGATCTCCACTAAGTCAGGACCAAATATCACCCACTTTGGAGAGCCAGTATGAGTCATCTGGTATACAGATAACAAATTTGTAGCTAAGGAGGGCACATAAAGTACATCTTTGAACTTTCCATGTTCAAGCTTGATAGAAACCTTACCTTTGGATCGAATTTGAATGTTATTTCCCATTTGAATACTAGGACCATCAAAACACTGCAAGGAAGAGAATGATTCTTTGGATGCAACCATATGATTGGAAGCTCTAGAATCAATGAGGAAGGCATGTGTTGTTGAGCATCTAGCCTTCAGTGCATGGCATGTCTCTTCATGTTATTTAGTTTCTTCTCTATGGTCAGCCTTCCTTGCGCTAGCAAGTATAGTAATGTTATGTTTCTTCAGAAGAATGCCCTTCTCATCAAATGTTCTTCTCATACAGGAGATTTCTGGATGAAATCCCCTTCCACAATAATAATAGAGGGTCTTTACTTCGCCAATCATCTTGCTTCTCTTTGAACTTGAAGGCTCATTTGACTACTCTTTCTCCACAGGAGACTTGTCCTTTTGCTTTCCTTTATCATTCACTACCTTAGGTCCTCCAGCAACCAGTTCTTGATCTTTGGAATATCGGATGATCCCCTTTTGGATCAACTTGTCATGCTCCTGGGTGAGAGATTCAATGAACGAGTTAAGAGTAGGAATCCTCCAATTTGAAGTAGTAAGATTCACTGAATGAAAGGTTGATACAAAGATTGAGTATTCTGCACCAAGTTTTGAGAGAATGGCAAGGATGAGTTGATCATACACCTTCTCAACCTTGCACAACTTCAACTGGAACAATAGATGCTTGAATTTGGTGAATAATTCATTTAATGTTTCAAAATTGGTTGGATGAAGAGAAATCATCTCATTCTCTAGCTAATAGATCCTCAGATCATCCTTCTTATCAAATAAGGAAGAAAGATTATCCAAAACTTGCTTGGGAGTCTTCAATCCATTGATGTGAAAGAGAAGATATTGAGATATTGAGCGACACATGCATCCATATGCTTCATCAAGCTTATTCCAGTACTTATATTTGTCAACATAATGAACTGGCTTTTCTTTTGTCTCCATTGTGAGTCTGAAGAGTCTTTTGGAGCATAGCTGCATCTCCATGTCCTCCTTCCACTGGTGGTAGTTGAAAGGAGTGAGAAGCTCCATTGGAGGGTCCATTTAGAATGTAGTGAAGGAGATTGAGATACTGTAGCAAATACAGTAAAGGAGATTAAGTTGCTTGTAGTGAATGCATCGGAAGGAGATTGATAAACTTGTAAATCACATAATCAAATAGACAAATTAAAATCGGAAGTCTGCACTTTTGGAATTTACTTCACACCCAACATAGTTGAGCAAGCAATCTTTATCAACAATTCCTTTAGTTGGGATATTAAGTGGTAAATTCTCCACTTTTGGTGCATTACTGGAAGGAGGAATGTTGATGTATTTGTAACTTCGGAATCTATTCACTTGTATATCATATATTGTACCTCGATGTTCCTATCAGGAGAATCATTTGTATTTCATTGTACCCTGATGTTCCTATCAGGAGCGTCATTAATATAATAAAGACATGTAAAATCAATGAGGTTAACTCTCTGTTGTAAGTCAGGGAAATAGTCCCCATAATTGAGTTAAGGTTAACCCTCCTTGTTGATCGGAGGGTAAAGTCCCCACAATTGTGGGGCACTCAGGTTATTAGACTCTCCTAGAGAAGTCAGCCCTGGTAAGTAATTGTTAAGTGAGGCTGAATTGTTGGAGTGGAGATAAAGTGAATAGAAGAATATAAATAGAAGTGAGGCTCTCCTCATTTCTACACACACACACACACTCACTCAACTGGGGCGCATGAGTGAGACAGGAAAAGCTCTCTCAAGTGAGAGAGAGAGAACAACTATTGGAGATAATATTTTATGTCTTTGGGTTTTACTACTGCCATTGGTTCTCATTCTGTCTCCGAGGAAGTTGTGGGGTTCTCTCCTTTATGGTTTCCCCAAGGAAAATCTTTGTGTCTCTTGTCTCTTGTCTCTTGTGATTATTGATGTGCATGTTATTCTCTCATGGTATCAGAGCTAACCTGCGAAGAAGACACTGTGCAACTATAGAAGCTATGGCTTCTTACTTTTTGTGTCTCTCTCAGCAATCCATCAGCAAAAGGATGCTAGGCTAACTCTCCATTGAAGGGCACATCTTTTTGTCGAAGCAGAATTTGATTTTGGACATTTTTCAGTTTTTGTTGCGGGAAATTAGGGCTTTTCACAGAAGAGGAACTTTTCAGTGAACTCGGCAAAGGATTGATCTCATCATCAAAATCAAAGTTTAGATACCAAGGTCAAGATTTTTGGTTGGGTAAAACTATGGGAAATTCAAACCCTAATTTGACCCTGGGCTAGAAAAACCATAAAACAGTAAAACGGGTAGTTTTGGTGCATTTGCTGTATCTCGGGCTACAAAGATCCAAATGAAATTTCATAAGATGTTCCATATAGGGAACAAATTTTAATTTCTTTGGAAAACGTTTCAGACCCTGATAATGAAACAGGGATACGTGGTAGTCCGTACAAGTTCGATATGTTGAACAGTCCTGAAATAAGTCACCTTGGGAAAACTCTCATAAGTCCCAATTGGTGAAACCAATTATGGTAAAACATGTGGTGTTGGAAAGAGGACAAACATGGTTACCTCAATATGAAATTTCAGACATAGAAGAGGAGTAATTTCAGATATACCACAGAAACAGTATTAGGTGTTTTTGGAGAAGAAATTGGAAAACTAGGGCTTCCTGTTTCGGGAGCTTCCCTCCACTGTTTTCAAAAAATGAGTACATTGGACAACTCATCTTGAAGAGGCCTCTATTTCTATGCAATCAGAAGTTTGAAATTCCAAGTTTTGAAAATTAGGGTTTCTCTGGCAAACCCTAGATCAGCTAGTTCTGAAACCAGGATGGACACCTCAAATTGGTAAGATCTAATCTTTTGCTATTTACAGTTGAGGTTCTCATTTCAAAATGACTAATCACACCATCTTGTAGAAAAGCTTGGTGAGGTTGGAAACATCCAAGCATGGAAGTATAGGATCTCACTAGTTCTTGAAGGAAATGAATTGGACACTTACATAAGTAGAGAGGTTCTGGTTCTAGAGGGAGATGAGGTTAAAGCCTTACACAAGAAGAACTTGGTCAAGGCCAAGAAGATCATTGTTGATTCAGTCAAGGATCACCTTATACCACAAGTGTCTTCCCTAAAGACACCTAAAGAGATGTTTGATTCCTTAACCAAGATATTTGAAGGGAAGAACATAAATTGGAAGACAAATTTAAGAAACCAATTGAAGAATGTGAAGATCCAGAATGCAGAGACCATACAGTCATACTTTACAAGGGTCTCTCAAATCAAAGAACAACTTGAAGCAGTGGATGAAGAAGTAGAGAATGCAGACTCTTGTGATAACCACCTTGAATGGCCTCCTAGAATAATGGGATTCATTCATTAGAGGAATGTGTGCCTGAAGGAAGTGATTAATTTCAGAAAAATCTGGCAAGAGCACACACAAGAAGAAGCTCGACTCATAATAAGAGAAAATAAGATGGGAGCAACTGAAGATCAAGATTTCACGATTCAAAGAAGATACCTCAAGCAATGAGGAATACTAAGAACTCAATTCTTGAAGAACCTCTTATCCATATTAAGTATTTGGATAAGAAATGATGTTGTTATGAATGAAGAAGATGATGAAGCTAAAAGAAAAACTCTACCCACGAAACAAATAAAGATAAGTATTCAATTGTCATTTCATGATATTGTTTTGTTATGCATTTGTTTATATTCTGTTGATGTATTATGCATGATAGAATGTTTGCATTAATGACAGTATACTACTAATATGGATGTGATGGGTAAGTAGCTCATGGTTCTATACAACTCTCCATTGCTACTTATCTATAATGAAATCTCTTTGCTGACTTATTGGATTACTGCACAATTTCATTGATGTCTTAGTAGAGATGGAAGACATCTAGAAAAGTTTCCATGAGATATGGATCAATGTTGTTGGATAAAATAGTTGCATTATTATATCTTTATTCATAAGAATTTACCATTACGAATATGCATTATGAAATGTTTCTAATCATACAACTGGTGCATTTGACTTGTAGGAAAGATCATGTACAATTTCCTACAAGAAAAGAAGGATGAGACTTGTTTTGAATAACAAGTGATGACAGTTCAAGAAAGAATCCAAGATGAAGAGTAATATGATGATACTTTCAAAGAAATAAAGAGGCCTCAAAGACACTCTAGTTATGTGACATTATTGAGCAACATCATTGATGCAGAACCTTCCAGCTATGAAGAAGTAGTCAAGAAGAAAGGGAAGGAGAATACCAGTTCAAGAAGAATGATGTCTAGGATGCAGTATCGAGACATGAAGGGAAGTCCGTAATGCATTCCATATAGATATACATGATCCAACATGCTGTAGATGGAAACATCGTTGGATACAAGGAAAGATTCATAGCACGAGGCTGCTCATGGAAATAAGGTATAGACTACGAAGAGACATTTGCAGCCACTACAAGTTAAGACACATGACAGAAAAAATCATGTGTGCAAATGAAGGAAGGCCTTGTACAAGATTAGAAGGAACCCATGGGATAACACATACATGAGGAGCTTGAAGATCACATAGAGTGATGAAGATATTAACCTTTGCTACAAGGTTGAAGATGAAAGCCTATAGAGGATGACAAGCTCCAGATGGGTGCAAGAATAAATTTTGAAAAGGTTCAAGATAGAGGATCTTGGTATCCAGTGACCCTAGATGGATTCATAAAATATTAGTAGCAGAGCAAGATACTTGTCACTCTAGTACATAATGTTTCAATGGATAGAGTATGAAAGGAAGAGGGAGAATGATGCTCCGATTCAAAGGGAGTGACTGTAGAAGATCCTGAGGTTTGACATGGTACAACAAGATGGATAGCTTACTGATGAATATAGGATTTACTAAGAGTAAAGAAGATTCCAACCTTTTCTTCAAGGTTGAAGGTGTAAGACCAATGATGCTCCTATTATATGTCGATGACTTGTTCTTGATAGAAAAGAGGAACTCATTAAAGTTGCAAGAAGGAGACTTGCTACCGAGTTTGAGATGAAGGACTTGGGATATGATGCACTACTTTCTAGGCATGGAGGTGTGGTAGAATGCGGATGGAATATCCCTAGGAAAAGGGAAGTATGTAGTATAGATACTGAAGAGGTTCAATATGATGGACTGCAAGGCCATGACCACACCTATGACATCAAACCTGAAGCTATTGAGTGTTGCTTCATCAGAGACGGGCCACGATGTATCGTTAGATGGTTGGTTCATTGATGTACCTGGTGGATATGAGACAAGATATTTTCTTTGCTGTGAACACATTGAGACATGTTCACCTGATTGCTGCAAAGCATATTCTGTGGTACCTGAAGGGTACAATTGATTATGGGCTCAAGTATGAAGCGAATCAGAAGAATAACCTGGAGTGTTATGTGGATTCAGATTGGGTAGCCAGTGCCATTGATAGGAAGAGCACTTTGGGGTGCTTCTTCAGTATGTGATCGGGTATGATCTCTTGGTTAAGTAGGAAGAAGTCCTGCATGGCGCTGAGAACAGCTGTGGAAAAATATGTTTCCTCTTTCTCGGCTATTTTGGAGGTAGTATGTTTCTTTTGAAAACTACTATTTGATTTGATTGATCTGACTTGCATTTTTGTATGATGTAGAGAGGAATAGTGAAGCTCTAGTTTGTGATCCATATTGAGATCTCTCGAAAGAGGGATTTCTATCATATCTAGTGAGACAGGTTGTCTGAGCATAAATCCTGGAAAAGGTCGTAGGTTTCTTAGACGTAATCAGTCCTCTAGGTTGTCCTCGGATGTAATTGGTCTTGGAAAAGCTCGCAGGTTACCCTTGGACGTAACCAGCCCTAATGTGATTCTATGTTAGAAATGTCCAGAGTGAAGTTCGAGTACTTCAAGGAGAAGCTTGGTGTTCTCCATATCGAGGTTCCCTCCAAAGGGAATTGATGTTTCCGATAGCATTTATGACATGGTGGAAGGCTGGGATCCACATGGTCAGATGTAAGTGCAAAGATATTATGATTCGATTGTGGGATGTGTTCCCACATGATCAGAGCAGATATATTCTGATGTGATTGTGGGATGTCTTCCCAAATGATTAGTGTAGATACATTGTGATGTGATTGTGGGATGTGTTCCCACATGATCAGTGCAGATCCATTCTGATGTGATTACGGGATGTGTACCCACATGATCAGATATAAGTGCAGAGCCATTCTGATGTGATTGAGGGATGTGTTCCCACATGAGGTCATATGTAAGTGCAGAGACTTTCTAACAAGATGAGGTTGGATGTAAGTCTAGAGCCTTTCTGACAATATGAGGTCACATGTAAGTGCAGAGCCTTTCTGACAAGATGAGGTCGGATGTAAGTGCAGAGCCTTTCTGAAAAGATGAGGTCGGATGTAAGTGCAAATCCTTTCTGACAAGATGATGTTGGATGTGAGTGTTGGGCCTTTCTGACATGGGTTTTGGATGTGTTCCTCCCATGGTCAGATGTGAGTGTTGGGCATGCCTTTCTGACATGGTGATGGATATGTTCCTACCATGGTCAGATGTAAATGCTGGGTCAGCCTTTCTGACATGGTTCATTCCATGGTTAGATATAAGTGCTAAAGATGATGAAGACCTACATGGAGGATAGTCCTACAACCAACATGAAAAAGGGTTGGCTCTGTAGAGCTTCTGGTGACGATTAGAATTGAGAGATATCACCATTTGTTCGAGATGGTGGAAGCAGTGATGATCCAGACTTGATGATGATCCAAGTGATGATCTAGACTTGATGATGATCCAGAATTGATGATGATCTAGTGATGATCCAAAATTGATGATGATCCAGTGATGATCCAGACTTGATGATGATCCAGTGATGATCTAGACTTGATGATGATCCAGTGATGATCCAGACTTGATGATGATCTAGTGATGATATAGACTTGATGATGATCCAGAGAAGAATACTTGTGCTGATGAATTGTCTCAAAAGAATACCTTCCTAGTTAAGAGGGAGTGTTGATGTATTTGTAACTTCAGAATGTATTCACTTGTATATCTTATATTGTACCCCGATGTTCCTATCGGGAGAATCATTTGTATTTCATTGTACCCCAATGTTCCTATCGGGAGAGTCATTAATATAATAAAGTCATGTAAAGTCAATGAGGTTAACCCTCCATTGTAAATCGGGTAAATAGTAACCACAATTGAGTTAAGGTTAACTGTCCTTGTTGATCGGAGGGTAAAGTCCCCACAATTGTGGGGCACTAGGGTTATTAGACTCTCCTAGAGAATTCGGCCTTGGTAATTAATTGTTAAGTGAGGCTGACTTGTTGGAGTGGACATAAAGTGAAAAAAAGAATATAAATAGAAGTGAGGATCTCCTCATTTCTACACACACACACTCACTCAATTGGGGCGCATGAGTGAGAGAGAGAGAACAACTGTTGGAGATCATCCTTTCTATTTTGGGTTTTATTGCTGCCATTGGTGCTCATTATATATCTAAGGAAGTTGTGGGGTTTTCTCCTTATGGTTTCCCCAATAAAAATCTTTGTGTCTCTTGTCTCTTGTGATTATTGATGTGCATGTTATTCTCTTAGATAAGATCCTAAGATCATGTTGCTTAAATGACAAAAAATCTAACAAGCAATTTTGCTCAATGTTTTTTTTGATCCAAGTATCAATCTGTAGTAGGAGAAGTTCCTTGTCCTACCGAGGCTCTGATACCATATTAAATTGAGCATATAGATATGTGGACCAACACACAACTCACAAGATAGATCATACAATTTTACTCAGCAATTGAAGAATGAAGTGCAAAAATGGCTTGCAATTGTGAATGCTTTCATTAATCAAAAGTAATTAGATAATTAATTACAATGAAGTACAATGGCTAAATAGCGTCATGCAATTCAAATCCATGTGAGGAAATTCAAATTGGTTTGACTCTACTTGACTGAATGGTTAACTGACCTTGTCTAAATCATTATCGAAGTTCATCAGAGTTCAAAATCCAAAATCAAGTGTCTAATTCAGTGTTAACTAGTCTAACTGACTAAGGTAGGTGAGTAAATGCACCTCACCTGCATGCAGCCATGCAATCCTAGTGCTAATTGAATGTAACTAACTCCTAACTGAGCTTGACTAGTCACCAACTGAACTCAACTAATGGTGGTTGGTATCAGCACTCCCAGTGGCTCCTAAATTGTAGGGATTGATCTATGAGGCTCGTAAACTGATGCACACAACTGCAATCAGTGGCGGTTGGGCTCAATTAGTGCTCCCCACACTTTAGTAACTAATACATGTGTCCCAATTAGGCCAAGTGGACACAATGGTGCTAGTGAATAAAAATAGACTAGAAGGACTCTTGATTTAGACATAATTGACCAAGTTGGACAAGGGAGGATTATAATCCTAACACTCACAATTTCACCTCTATAACTGGAGGTCCATATCATAGGATATATTCTATGAGAATCATGACTTGATATTACTCAAAGGTCCAACTTGACATCACTCATAATTTCCCAGCCTTGATATTACTCACAATACTTTATAACATCACCACCTAAAAAACATGAGGATATAAGACTTGATATTACTCACAAGTCCAGAGAATGACTCCTGATGTTGTAGATTTAATGGGTTGTTGGAATTCTATAAAGCTTGCTTCCTTGAAAAATACTATGTACAGAAGTCAAGTATAGACTTTAATTAAATATTATCTAAATTGTGGAAGCTAACTAATATAAGAGTTTTACTTGCAGTTGTGGCAACATGGGATTTAGAGTAGGAGAAATCAGGAATAAAAATTACTTTCCTGCATAGTATTTTAGAGGAGTGAATTTATATGGATCATCGTCAGGGATATAAAGAAAGAGGGAAAGAGAATTTGGTTACAAATCTTAGTAGATCTATGTATGGATTGTACTAGTTGTCAAGGATGTGGTACAGAAATTTTGACACCTTCATGAAGTGACAAGGTTTTGGTAAAAGTGAAGTTGACCATTGTGCATAATATAATAGGTTTGATGATTGAAATTTTATTATATTGTTGTTGTATGTTGATGATATGTTGGTTAGAGGTCCTATCATGAAGAAATTCATTGATCTTAAGGATCAATTAGCTAAGACATTTGAAAAAAAGGACTTAGAGAGCAAAAAACCAAATTTTCAGGATGAAGATACACAGGGATAGAATAAGAAGGAATATTTGGTTAAGTCAAAAGTCATACATGGAAAATATCTTACAATTTTTTAATATGCAAAAAAAATAGCACCCCACTTATTTCACACTACAATTTTTTTCCAAATAATTCCCTAGCACAGAAGAAGGGGATGCAAGCATGTATCATGCACCATATTCATCAATAATAGAGAAATCGTGTTGTTTGTGGTGAGAACTAGACCAGATATTGTCCAAGTAATGGGATTTGTTTGCAGGTTCATATGACCACTAGTAATTAGCATTGGATTGTTGTGAAGTGTATATTGAGATACTTAAGGATAAATTCATATGTTGTTATATTATATAGATAAAAAAATTACATATTAAAGGTTTTGTATATTCTTATTTTTCTGGATATAGAAATGGAAAAAAATCTACTACATGATATACTATCACTCTTGTTGGTGAAGTTGTAAGCTGGACATCTAAGTTGCATCTAATGGTGACTTTATCAACCAATAAAGCAGATTATGTGGAAGCAGTTGACATCAACCTATGGTGATTTATTGACAACTTTAAGATGATGCATGGGAAGATCACATTGCACTTTGATAGTAAAACTGATATTCACTTAGTGAAGCATCTAACTTTTCATGATCACATGAAAAATATTGATACCAAGTTCCATTCCATAAGGATTATGGTGGAAGAAGGTAGGATCTTGTTAAAGAAAATTAATTTTTATGAGAATAATGTAGATATGCTTACAAAATCGACCAGGATGGAGAAATTTGAATGGTGCAAACTTTCTCTAGGATTTTTAAAAATGTGATGAAGGAAACATTAGGAAATGGAACATGAGCGGAAAAAACAAGTAAGGAACTTCATTTATATCGACTTCAAGTGGGAGAATGTTAGTAGGTGCAGTAAATATCCATACATTTGAATTTCTTTTGTAGAGTGGTAACTGACTATCCCCACTTGTGATGCATGTACACCGGATGCACTAGGGATATTGGCTAAGATCTACCTACATGAGGGTGCATGGATAATCCCCTTATGACCATGGTTTGTAGCTAGATCCACTGAGGGAAAAAATTCTACAATATTCTAGTGTATTTTAGTGCCTTTTGGAACCCACTTATGTATTGTATAAAAGGGAGGTGACCTCTAGCATTGTATCGCAAGATAAATCATAGTAATATTTTTTCTAAGTAATAATAAAATATTGAAGCTTCCATTTCCCCATCGTTTCACCTGCAAAAAAAATGATTTCCATGTAAATATTGAGTTCTGTTATTATTGTTCTTTGCTTCTATTTTTTATAGTTTTCTAATATTTATATGATAACTCTATTACATGATTCCAGTTCCACCACTCACTAGGATTTCCCCCATAATTCCATAGTATTGGCTTCTCTTTGGGTGAGACAGTCTTCCCTTTCAGAGGAATGGAAATGTCAATGCATCTAGACTACATTGGACCTTTATTGACCCTTGCATGAGAACCCTAGTCTTATCCTATCGCCAACAAATGGTTTTTCTATCAAGACCATGTGTAAACATGAAATACTGGCAAGATTGATAGGGGAATTTATTATTATAAGATCAAAAATTGATTGGAGAATAGGTTTGATGGTTTTCTATTGCAATTGGAAGAGTTATAGGAATGGAACTTGGAAATAGTTTGCTTATATGATGGACCCACTAATGACTAGTATGATGTTTTTTGGTGTGAGTTTTTTGTAATCCTTTATAAGTGTTTGAAAAGACTTGTGAAATCCCCAAAATATAGATATCAAAAAAGGAAAAATTATTTCATGGAATCTTGATAATCTTGTATCTTTACATCGACTCAATCATCAAATCAAGTGAGGGGTGGAATTATTGATAGATAACATTATCGATGGATACATTATATAATGTTCTATAGAATATAATCAATCTTTGTCTAGAGTGGAGGTGGTGTTTAAGAAAGGATCCCCAATATGACAATAAGGGAGATCCCACTATAGATTAAGATATGGTTGGTACAATAATGAATATTTTCTTTTATTCCCATGACCATGGCCAAGTAGATGCCTTATTCCATGGAGGAGTGGTTGGAGAAAGTGTTGGTGAGTTGAAACATGTGAAATATTTAAAAATGGGGGAGAGACAGAGAATAATACAAGGGATGACTGGGTCCTAAAGGGTTCATATATCATGGAAAGATGCTGAATAAATATAGAAAAAGAATCAAGTAACGACACTAATAAAGCACCAAATATGGGAGTGATGGAGGAAATTGAATGTGTTGCAAAATATGTGTAAGCATCGAGCATTAACCAGGTCCTAGTGGAAATAATCTCAACAAGAGGAAGCTAGGGAGGAGGAATTTCAATGGAATAGGAAGAGAGAGAGTGAAGAAATGAATAGATATGCTTCTATCCAAACCGTTGTTATGGATCAAACCTTAGAATAAGTTGAAAAAATACTCAATCCTAAGACATCCATCAAGTTCAAAGTAAAATAATACCCTTAGGATTCCCTCGAGGATATAAAAAATCACCCACTAAAATTTCGAAACCCCTTAAATTTCATCCATGGGATAAATTTTGTCCCTAAAATTTCCCTTGTTTCAAACCGAAAAAAGATATAGTTGATGTTCAAATGAATCAAACTATACATAGGTATTTACATCCAACGGTTCAAATCCCACAAAATATTTTCAACAACCAATTGTTCACTACCACCTATTAAATCAACATGTTGCTGGAGCTACCAAACAAAACATCATTTACAGACCAACTGACAGCAAGATCTATTCAGCAAGACAAATCTAGACTCCTAAGAGGATACAAAAAACAAACCATGATAACAATAGGAAAAAATAAAAATATTTAAAGATCATAGAAAGGGAGCGATCCTGGAGAAACCACACAATTGTCTTTCCATTATTCAAACTGGAGAATACCTTCAAGAAAACATATCTCCCTCTTTGACAAAACATTTTCCTCCAGATTAAATTCCCTAAAAAAATTGTGCAAGGAGATATAATGAAAATAATATTAGAGCCTTTAAACATGAATTTCCCTCCAATCTAGCAAAATAAATTGAATCTAACCCTTGGATTGAGCCCAATCCAACACAATTTTTTAATCTCCAGCAACTTTTAAGGACTAAATATTTCTTTCCTAGGAAAAGAAGAGAAGGCCTCCAAGGGATAAAATTCCATTGCGAGTCTTTGATCCATAACCACATCCCATCCATAACTTAAAGTAACGATTGGTGTATAGGAACAACACCATCCTACCAAATATCATCCCTAAAAGCTTTGATGCACTATACAAAGGACAAACAGATAATGAAAAACAAAGAAAGGTAAAGTAATGCTTCAAATCTTAATATACTTGGCCACCATGAAATTCTTGGAGTCACTTAAAGAAATCCTGATGATATTTTCAATTATAACATGGAACTTTTCAAAGAGAATGAGTTTTTGTTGCTTCCAAATAGCCCAAAAAACATAGATAGGGAGAGTAGACCAAGAGTTGTCCACCAACATCCAATGGAAAAAAAATATGATCAAGAGAGCCTATCCTCCAACAATTATTAAGGCATAAAGTCTTGGATAGTTCTTCCCATGCCTTCTTCATGTTGAAATTTTTGAGAGTTTGTTGAGTTTTGATCTTTACTTATTTAAGTGTGAAGATACTAAATACTTGAATCAATAGAACATTCGATCGCATAAAACATTCAACCATAACACAGTATATACCCTAGGGAAAACCCTCAAAAAATGAGGATGAAAAAAACCAACAAATCTGCAAAGTGTAATTATGATGGATATCAGAGAATGTCTTTTACAATAGCAGATTGCTTTCGGCACTTTGGGTGCAACATAAGAGAATATTGAGTAGTAGAGAATAGAGATAAAATAGATGAGATTTCCAATGGGTCCAACACATTAATAACTATCAAGAATCACCACCATGAAAGGTGTGGTGTATATCCTCCCATGCAAACTATAGCGAATTTCCTTCTTGGATATTCGGCGTGAACCTTAGTTTCTTCAATCCTGCATAATCAAAATGCACCATGAATTTATTCTTTAACATTAAATCATTCATAACTATATTCAAAGTGAACTCACATATTGTCTAGGTGTAGGATTACTTAGTTAACATGCTAACTTAAGTGTCATCATGCAATAGGTGTAACTCAAGTGTCGTCTCTTAGTTTAACTAAAGTCTTGTCATACAAAACAATTTAGTTAACTAGTTTATTTTGATTGAAACTTTAGTTAACTATTCTTAACTTAAATCATGTTGATTGATTTACTAAAGGGATCATTGTGATTTCTCTTTTAATTAATTGATACATACAATGTTCCTTTAATTGAAGCTTTAACTAAGGCATACATTGTTACTTTAATTAAAGCTTTTACAAATTGAGTTCTATTGAAGTCTATGCTAAAGTAATTTACCTTAGAGCTGACCAGTATCTAAAGGATACTTAATATAAATTGGTGACCATGGTTAGTATTATGTCACACAACATTAATGCTTCAACATGCAAAACATTTACCTATATAACTAGAGGTCCAACCCATGTGTACCTCTATAACTGGAGGTCCAACTCAACACATGAGAATCTGAATTGACACACAAGTCCTGAGCCTTGTCCAACAAGACTTCACAACATCATCACTTTGATATATGAAATAATTCAACTCAACACATGAGGAATAAACTTTTACATGGAAGGCTTACCTTAACGCATGAGAATCTGACTTGACACACAAGTGCTTAGCCTTGTCCAACAAGAATTTACAACATCATCAATTTGATATATCAAATAATTCACCTCAACACATGAGGAATAACCTTTTACACATAAGGCTTAGTCATTCTTGAGTCCAACCCAATAATTGTACTCCAAGTTCTTGATTCCAACTCAGACTTCCTACCTCAACACATGAGGCCCAATCCTAGATGCATAATATTGGTTTGGAAAATGACTCATGATGTTATATCTTTAAAAATCCCTCTTATGGAGGGACACATTCTCTACCATACCAATATCGTCTTGGAAGTACCTATACTTCGTCACTGATAGAGGCTTTGTTAACACATCTGTAATCTGCTCATCAGTAGCAATGTATGAAAATTTCATTGTATCTTTATGGACCATGTCTTTGATTAAGTGATACTTCATCTCAATGTGTTTCAACTTATCATGAAACAAATGTATTTTGGAATTCTTGATCCAGCTTTTAATTGTCACAGTGAATGAATGTAGTGTAATGCACCAACTAGGAGAGTTGGCACACTAACTAAGGCACTTTAACAAACAACGAGATAATTGACCCAAACTAAGATCTGATCAAGGTTTAGGGGTTTTATTCAAAAATCAAGGAAAGTGTAAGGATCATGTTTTTATTAGGATTCTATTCATAATATACTGGGACCTTTTATGGTTTCAAAATCAGCAAGGATGAAGTTTACTTCCAAGGATCTTGGGAACTCCAGCATATGTAAACTAAACCACTTTCTTAACATTTCCTATCAACCAACGGTGATGGATTTTGGACTTGGAGAGGATTATGGACATACAATATTAGTTAACCAATCCTTGGGATTCACACTAGCTGGTTTGAGGATTTTTTTGAGAAGGTTTCAAAGGAAAAGTAGTGAAAGTGACTTCTAGGACTGATCAACTGACATAAATTTAGGATGACTCAAATTATTAAAGGAGGTTTTTAACTATCTATTTCAGTGATGTAATGTGTTAATTAATTTTTTAATGAATAGAAGCAAGTGGAAGAAGTGAATTTTCATTTATTAGGAAGAATTAATGACTCAAACAATCAAACTAGCTCAATTTATGTAGAAATCTAGCATAGGTGCACACAATAGGACATAAATCAGAATTTTATTTATTGCAGCAATAGAATGAACATATTATATATGATATTATATAAATTGGATCATTCAGCGGTTGAATTACACCAAAAATTTATTTCAAGAATGAGAGAGAAGACTGAAAGAATCCAACATGAGAAGAAGACTAGAAGCATGAAGAATTGGACTGGAAGGCTTCTTCAATCATTGTAACATGATATAAATTCAATGGATCTTATAATAGCACCTAAAATAATATCAATTATGAATATTTAATTTCCTCATCCACATAATAGAAGAAGAAGCACATCTTTAGTTTGGACTAGGGGCACATCTCTCAAGTCTAGAGGCAAATAGATCTCAATTCAATACACAAATTGTCAAAAGATATGAAAGTGGTGCAGTCTTCTTCCTTTATAAAGTGAATTAAATTATTTAGCAAGTCATATAGGCTATTTTTCCCTCATGTGGAAGGTATGACTTTCTTGCTTTCCGATATTTTCTTTTTGCTTTCTGTTTTTATTGCTTTGTACTACATTGTTGCTTTATCATGCTTTTATTCAAGCTTTATTCTAGTTTTCTACTTTTGGCCTGCTTTATCTTGCTTTCTAATTTATCTTGTTTTTATTCCTTTACCTTGATTTACATTGATTTCCTGCTTTGTACTACTTTCTTTCTTCCTTCTTTATGTCATCTTTCACTGCTTTATCTTGTTTCCTTCTTTTTTCTTACTTTCTAGCTTTAAGGTGCTTTCTCCTTTCTTTCTTTTTTTGCAAGATAACAAGATTTCTCCTTTATTTCTTCGTTTTAAAGGCTCCTTTGGTAAAACATGATCCTCTTAATTCTCCCTCATGGCCCATTGTCTCCATTATTTTATTATAATAAAAACTTATTCATAAAAATAACTTATCCAAAGTGCATCTTCAAACATTAGGAAATAATAATTACTACTTCTAATTAATTGTCTTGTTTCAAAATCTAATCCCAATTATTTAATGAACTTTTCTCCTAAAATCATATGTACTAAATGGCTAATCGGATGATACATATGCCACCAAAATGGGGACATGAGAGTCCTCTCCTCCCAAAACTTGCTTGTCCTCAAGCAAGGGAAAATATGAATGATGAAACATTTGGACACTTTTCCACAAACTTCTACAAGTTGATGCATACACCATTTGAACTTCATCTCCTTCATAGACGAATCCTTTGGAAATATTTCATTTTTCATCCTTCACAATCAACTCATGAATGACCTTGCTTTCAAAATAATGCATGTTTAATTGTGTTGCAAGGTTTGTATTGAACTTGAACAAAACATGAAGAATGGACAACCTCTTCTTGAAGCACTTAGAATGGGAATAATAATGCTTTGGTAAAATTCCATTCATATGAAAAAGAGGATATGTGTTGTATATTGTTATATTTTCTTAACATATGATTAGATTATCTAGGATCTTTATCTGAAATAATGACAACTACAACCGAATGCATAAGATATAAAAGATACATAAGACACGAATATTTTTGTCAGGACATAAACGAGAAAATCCCACAAACTTATTTAGAATAATAAGATGATAAAAAGTATTAATTTCACATCCCCTCCCATTCACTAGAGAGGGAACATGATCATTACCACTATCTAACCGATGCAGGAGCATCCATCTCGAAGTTCATTGAATTATGTATGTATTTTGATGGATTCTTGATTTTTCCAGCAATATATAGAGGAATAAATTCATCTTGCGTTCAATCTATTCAATTCCATGTGAAAATTATCTAACTTCCCAATAGCAGATAAATTGATCCTGTCAGTGATCATGTAATGTCCCCATTCAGATAATTGCATAGCAGGAAAATTCCATCAATCCTACTAGTTCCCTAGGTTGGGTGGAAACATTGGGAATTTAATAAGGAAGATAATAAATGGTGTTTAGACATTATAAGGAATAAATATTTATTTAATGGAGTTAAATAAATTAATTCAAGTGAAAAATGAAATGGCTATGGAGAATGGAGACACATGGAGATCATGGGGCCCACTCAAGCTAGAATTCCTATGTTAAATGGCATTGTCATCTTGCAATCTTGAATCCATGGGAAGCCTAATGTTTTTGGATGGATTATAAGGTTAATATACTTGTCCATATACTTCATAGGTCTAATTTTGGATGAATTTTAACTTACATGGGGATATGAAGAGCCAAATGGGAGTTTCATGGACACTTGGCTAGATTCCCCTTACATTTATGACATCTATGACACCAATGACGAAGATTCTATGAGAGTTATGACACAATTCAGATATAAAGGATGAAATATGAAATATATGACATGTAAGGCCTGAATATATCATCTTATATGGCACTCATGGTAGTTGGAGAATTCCAAGAGGCTCCTACTCGAATTTGGGAGAAGAGGGAAGGTGAAGAGAGAGGCCACATGACATAGTATGAGAAGCCACACCAATTCATCTTGGCTTTGTTTTATGGATGGATTTGGAACCTTAGAAGAACAATAATTTTTATAAAATGCATGGATCAGCCATCAGAATGCCCTTTTGATCATTTTTTAAAATTGTTATTGTGAAGAGAGAGAGCTAGTAGATGACTAGTTCATGGCTTAGCCAATTTCGAGGGTGAAAGATTCCCATCCTAGTTGGTGTTTAGAAAGGTAAATAGAGTATTTCAAGGAGATTAAATGGATTCATAAGTTACAGGTGCAAGCTAAATCAACTCGTGGAAATATCAATTTCAGCTTGCTCTTCCTTTCATCTCAAGTTTTCTCACCATATTTCATCTCTATGGAGTGAGGCGCAGTTGGTGAGCTATTCATCTCTTTGAGGGACATTATCTTGCTACAATATTTTTTATTATGATGTAAATGATATGATATTTAATTTAAGAAATATATAAGTTCTAAAGTCCAATAAAACTCATGTATTATTGCTCAATAATGAAGAAACAATGCCATTTCCCCACTGCCTTGTTGTAAACTCTTGTAATCTTGACGGATTCGAATAGATGTATAAAATATTGATGATTTATGAATGAATGGAATTTAATTAAATTATATTATGGTTTTCATGTTCATTAAATGATAATTTGTGGCCATTGAGTCGAATTTCATAGCAATTGGAGCAAACTACACCCCATTTCCCCAAGGGTCCAAAACTAGTTTTTTATATCTGATTGAAAGAAGTGATAACAAGAATGGGAGGTCGATTTGTTATGCATATGAGTCTATGATAATGTATTATACACATCCACTAATTCATTTTAAGAATTCAAGTGGGTTTCTGCACATTTGGGAAGCCATCTCTACCACTTACCCCGGGGGGGGAATTTGAGCCCAAAATTGCCAGTAAAATCATCTATCTTATTTAGAATTCAGTACAGACTTACAGAAGTGATTGGAGGGCCATAATAAATACTTGAACATAAAAATTAAGTTATTATATCATTCATACGCCTTATCTGAATATTTGGGAGCAATTGGGCTGATTTGGAGACCAAGACACTAAAACTAGTCAAGAGCCAAAATTGTGAAAAAAATGGAAAATTGGGCATTTTGGAAAACATTTAAAAAATGGAAATTACATATCAATTGAATGGTATACAAAGAAATATCTCCTAGGAGATATAACGGTGGAGAAAAATCGATGGTCACAATCTTTCAAACACATAGCAAGGCTAATAACCACATCCAAACACAATCATCCCACTAACATATGGATTATTGGACTTACTCAGCCAAGCCAACACATGGATGCACTACACAACAAAATGCAAGCTCTGGGTATGAATAAAAAATTTATTGGGAACCCAAATAGACATGACAATTGGGGGAAATAACTCAAATGACCCAAATCATTCAAAAAAAATTGGATGGCCTTCCAAAGGAAAAATGGCCACTGTTCACACCCAAATCATTAAGACCAAACAAGGAATTCCTAAATAACAATTAAAAGTTTTGGGATTGAATTAAAACATCATGGAAGCCAAAAAAATAATGGAAATCGGGGAACAATAGCCATATGACCAAAATCAACTTCCTAGAACATTCAATAGCTTCATGTGGGTGAAGACGGCTCAACAACCAAACTGAAATCGTGGTTCCCTCTTCAATGCGCTGGGAATTGCCAAAAATGATTCTCCAGCCATGGGAGAATGGAAAACAAATGCAAAATCATGCTAGGAAAAAATAGAGGATGGAGGACTGAGAAGAAGAATAATCAGCCGCGTGAGTGCCCCCCATGAATGAAGGATGGGTGATCAAAACATCCCTTGTCACTCCTCAAAACGTGAATGCGTGAGGGAATGGGCATAGGTTTTTGGGTGTTTTATTTTGACACATGTTTTTTCCCCAATGGCTCAAGGTTAAACATTCTCCCTCCCTATTCCTTTTGAAATCATGCCCCCGTATCTTTAACATTGTGGCGCATATCTAGTTGTCGTATTCTATTAATTGCATAATTACATGATATTCACAAATATATATATTGTGCTTGACTACCATAAATCATAGGCATCAACCTTGATCACCTATACACAAAACATCAATCAATGGTAGGGCCTTGGATTTGAGCTCCTTTCCATGATTCCATACAATATTTACATCATGTACAATCAAAATACCACGGGTTCAAAACCAGGGTGTTACATTCCCCTCCCCCTTTAATAGCACTTTCCTCAGTGGTTTACAATAATTTAACAATTTCTACATTGCCACCGCCCTCAGTGCTCTGCAAATTCGAACAAAAAAGGATGTGTCAATTGTATGGCATCCTCTATCTCCCGTGTAGCCTCATTGGGATCGTGGTGCTCATTCTGCAGTTTCACTTGTCCAATGGTATGATATGGAACTCCTCCTTGGTCCCACTAAGCGTTTGTATTGTGCACGGACTCCTCCAATTCCTTGATTGTAAGCATAAGCACACACCACTAAATCTTTTATTGGTCTTAGAGAATCCTTGTCCACAGCTTGGAACATCTCCAATTTCTTTGGCAACCAGCAATACCTATGCTCAAACCCGAAGCAATGAGTCAATTCCCATGTTAGTATTCACAATATTTTTCCAAATCATAGATGAATCACATGCACATGTATACTGACATGAAATCAACAAGAAGTTTCTAAGTGAACCAAATACTTATCTTGCATAAGTATCTTCTTTTGGTTCCATAGGTGTCTAACTGGGCTTAAGACAATCATAGCACTCACAATCCTACCCCACCCCATAGTTGGGTGTGCATTAAAGGGTAACCAAATTTTTGCCAATCCTCGGATCACCTAAAAATATCTTTCAACCAATATTTGATAGCTATGCCTCAGACATAACCTTGTAGGTTAACCTTTTGATTCACGTCATATCTCATCCCATAATCAATTGTACCTTTTAGGTACCTCAATATATGCTTTGCAGAAACTAGGTGAACTTGTCTTGGATCCATCAGGAACTGGCTCAAGGTATTCACAACAAAGCATATGTCTAGTCTTGTGTTCTTGAAGTACACCAATGATCAAATCATATTATGATATATCATGTCATCAACTGACTATGATGAAGCATCACAAAGTCGCTTCAAGTTCGATGCCATGGGTGTGGCTATTTCCTTGTAGTCCATCATCCCGAACCTCTTCAAGATATCTAATGTATACTTCCCTTGACCAAGGAAGACTCCATGTGTACTATGCCACACCTCCATGCCTAAGAAGTAGTGCACCATCCCTCGGTATTTCATCTCGAAATCTGTGGCAAGTCTCCTCCTTGCATATTTAATGAGTTTCTCTTCTCCTTTCAGGAACATGCCATCGACTTATAACATGAACATCACTGGTATTCCGAATTCAACCTTGAAGTAAAGGTTGGAATCTGCTTTACTCTCAGAAAGCCTAGGGCCATCAATAAGTTGTCCATCTTGCCATACCATGTCGAACCTGAGAATATTTTGCAGTCACTACCTCTGAAGTGGAGCATCATTCTCCAAATGGATAATCTATGATTCAGTGAAGGACAAATTTATGTCCATGATTACTCTGTTGAAGACTGCAAATGAATGTTTTGATGTATTGACAAACATTTATGAGAAGAAGCCCCCAAGTCAAAATATGGCATTAACGAACAAGCTACGAAACCCCAAGATAGATAAGGATGAGATAGTGGCCTCTTTATTCATCAATATCTCTTAGGTAAGAGATCAAACTGCTAGCATTGGAGTTGTGGTGGATGAATATGATCTCTTTCAAGCCACTATTGATGGTCTCCCATCCTCATGGGAGACATACTTGGCTACGGTTAATGGTCAAGAGGTGAAACCTAAATTTGAGAGGTTGTGGCATTACTACCTTCAAGAGGAAGGGATAATCTAGAGAAAGATTGTGTGCACTAAAGAATAAAATATTTCTCTCACAGAAAGGATGAAGAAAGGAAGGAAACCCTTCTTTGAAAAGAATTTATTTCACCCAAAGAAGGAGTACATCAAAGGTTTTGATAATTCAAAATCTAAATGCTACAACTGTGACAAGAAGGGCCATTTCTCAAGGGAGTGCAAAGCAAAGAAAGGAGGATGGAAGTTTTCATGCTTCTTTCGATATATAAAATGTAACTACTCAGAAGAATGCATCCAAATAAAGGGATACAAGAAGGAAGTATTACCTTGTCCAGTCCCTTCCGAGATCCATCATCACAAGTGAAGATACATGGTTGGTGGATAGTGTTGCATCTAAGCACATTACATGATATAGGAGCACCATCTCTAACCTAAAGGATAAAAAGTTCACATGCAAGTTAGAGTTGGGGGACAACAAAACCTATTTAATCCAAGGAATTTGAATCACCTATTTCCAGCTGAGCTCAAGTGATATTATAAATTTGGAGGACATTCTATATGTTCCAGGCTTGAAGAAGAACCTTCTAGCAGTTTTGATTCTTGAAGATAAAGGCTTCCGATTTATCTTCATGGATAATTAAGCACTATTATGGTTGGAGAAAAAATACCTAGAATTTGTTGGAGTGATTGGAGTTGGAGAGGGAGGTCTCTACAAGGTACTTGGGAAGTACATTCAAGATATTGTTAACACAACACCATCAATCCATGTGAGTTATGGCATAGGAGGCTTGGTCATCTCCACTATAAAGCGCTACTAGGATTACAAAATATGGTAAAATGTATGCTCATATTTTATTTTTAGCATGCCAATGTTTGTAGGGGTTGCGCGCTTGGGAAGAATGTTAAGAAAACGTTTTTATAGAATTTCTACTAGATATGAATGGATTTTAGAGTTATTACATTCTAATGTATGTGGCCCCATGTCATCCCCATCCCTTAGTGGCTACTTATATTATGTATTGTTCATAGATGGATTTTTTAGAAAGTCATGGATTTATTTCATAAAGGAGAAGAGTGAAACTCTTAGCAAGTTTAAAGAGTTCAAGGACCTAGTTGAAAATGAGACAGGAAATCACATATCTGCATCAAGGTCTGATAATGGATGTGAATTTGATTCACTTGCATTTAATGATTTATGTAGTTATTCGGGGATATGTAGACAATTGACGGTACCCTACAACCCCCAACAAAATGGGGTTCCCTAAAGGAAGAATATAACCATATTTGAGGCTACAAATCCATAATGCATGGTCAAGATTTATCTATCTCATTATGGAAGAATCCATCAGGAAAATAGTGTATATCCATAATAGAATCTCACATGCTATTTTGGAATAGAATACACCGGAAGAAGTGTTCACTAGTGAAAATCAAGATATCTCACAATTAAGGATGTTTAGGAGCCTAGTATGCATTCATATATTGAAAGAAAAGAGAACAATTATGGATCATTCCTAAAACATGGCCACCTTTGATGGATATAGATATTCATCCAAATCCTACAAAATATATGTTCCAAGTGAAAGAAACATTGAAGTCAGTAGGGACATGAAATTTCATGAAGTCAGTAGGGACGTGACATTTCATGAATTCAGTAGAGATGTGATAAAATGAGCTTCAGTATGATACATAAATGGATGAACATGAGAATCCAATGGTGTAGGACCTAGATTCTAGTTCTTACCATCTAGATGCTGAGAGGGAGAAACCAAAAGAGGTCTGAAATTCACTAACTCTTGATGAACCAATAGAACTGGTTGATGAACCTCCATCTAAGGGGAAGTATGCATGGTGCTGAGATATTCTACAAGATGCAAAGAGGCATGGAGAACCATTAGGCTCATTCAGAGAGAAAACAAACCTGCTAGATATTCAAGGTATGTTTAAGAAATGAGTCACATCAGTGATTCAAAGCATACCTCGTATGACAAATTTACCAAGCCGAAAGTCTAGAAAGATGCAATGGGAGAGGAATACAAGTCTATGATGAATAATGATGTTTGAAAAGTTCTTCCTAAACCTAAAGGGAAGTCAATAGCTATAACTTCCATATATATTTATAAGATTAAGCATGTTGTTGATTCCAGTATTGAGAAATATAAATCCATATTTGTTACTTGAGGATTCTTCCAGAAAGAAGGCCTTTAATATGATAAGACATTCGCTCTTGTGTCTAGTTGCACCAATACTCAAGCTATGATCTCACTTGAATATGTTCTAGGATAGAAGCTTCACCAGTTGGATGTGAAGACAACCTTCCTCAATGGTGATGTTGAGGAAGATGTTTATATTCAACAACTTGAGGCTCAGTTTGTAGTTCATGGGAAAGAATCCCATGTTTGAAAACTAAAGAAATCTTTGTATGGGCTTAGGAAAGCCACAAGGCTTGGTATTCAATGATTGAAAACTATCTTTAGATATTGGTATTCTCCAAGAGAGAAGCTGTACAAACCTGTAATTCAATGTAGAGAAGAACCAACCGTTAGTATTGGTTCTATATGTGGATGATTTGTTCCTTACTAGAGAGGACCATCTAATTTATTGGGAGGGAGATCACTTCTGAGTTCAAGATGAAAGAATTAGGTATTATGCGCTACTTTCTTGGACTTGATATTTGGTAAAGAAAATATGAGATATTTTTGTCTGTATGGAAGTACATTGTTGACATATTGCATAGGTTTGTCATGATGGATTGCAAATCTATGTCTACAACAATGGTTTCCAATTTGAGGAAAATACATGAGACTGATACTAGATCAAATCTAGAGAACCCCAATTTGTATAGACATGTTATTGGTTTGTTGATGTACCTGATACACTCGATACTTGACATATGTTATGTTGTGAGTATTTTGAGTCAATTTATGTATGATCTGAGACACACACATTGGGTTGCTACTAAGCATGCTCTTAGGTACCTTCTGTTGAAATATTGTAACTTCGAATAATATTCGATATGTATCTTTTTGTGGTCCTCGATGGTCCTACTGGGAGAACCACTTGTATTAATTTGTACCCCGATGCTTCTAATCGGAAGAACTAATAAGAGTCATGAGGTAGTCCCCTCTAATTGTAAAGGTGGGTCATTAGCACCCCAGTGTGGTTACTTGAACCTACATGTGTAACTCGATCCTACATGATTAACTCGAGCCTACATGTTGGATTTAATTATTGAAGTGAACAGATGAATATAAATAGAGGTGTGGCACTCCTCATTTGAAACACACACTCTCACTTGTGTAGCGCATTATTGGAGGAGAGAGAAGTAGTTGGAGAAGGAGGAGGATCAGTCTTTGATCATCCTTTTGGTTTTATCTTTTTTTTTGGGGGCATCTATATTGAGGAAGATTTTTCTAGGTTTTTCCCAGGATAAATCTTTGTGTTATTTTTTGTATGGTTGTGCTTGTCTATGTTTCAGTGATCTTTTGGCTTATGGTTGTGCTGTTATGATGTTAAATATTTTAAGCTCTGATATAACCATTAAAAATTCAACATGGTATCAGAGCCACCTTGAAAGAAGACATTGTGCAGCTATAGAAGCTAGGGCTTCTTACTTTTTTGGTCTCTCTCCACAATCGATCAGCAAAAGAAGGCTAGGCTGACTCTCCATTGAAGGGTGCATCTTTCTGTCAAAGAAGAATTCGATTCCGAGCATTTTCAGTTTTTCGTGCGGGAAATTAGGGCTTTCTACAGAAGAGGAATTTTTGAGCGAGCCTAGCATAGGATTTATCTCCTCATATAAATCAAAGTTTAGAGACCTGGTTCAATAATTTTGGTTGGTTGAAACTTCGGGAAAGTCAAACCCTAGTTTGACCCCGAGCTAGAAAAACCCTAAATAGTAAAACTGATAGGTTTTTGTACATTCGCTATATCTAGGGATTGGAGAAGGAACAAGAGCTGAAAATTTCATAGTTCTACTATAACATTCCGATTTACGCTGTGTCAAAACTTCAGCCTCAGATTCGCTATATTTTGGGAGATATGATCCCTCCAAGTTAAGGTTCTAGCCTCTTCCATGATTCATCCCTAAACAAGAAACCTGGGGAGAATTGATATATCTTGGGAAAAAAAGGCCCAAATGAAATTTCAGAAGATGTTCCAGAAAGGGCACGGATGGAAATTTATATGGTGAGAATTTTAGACTCGGAAGATGAAACAATGACACGTGGAAGTCCGTACAACTTCGTTGTTCTGAATAGTCCTGTAATAGGTCACCTTGAGAAAATGCTCATAAGTCCCAATTGGTGAACCCAATTCTGATGAAGCCTATGGTGTTAGAACAGGGACATGCAAGGATAGTTCAGTGTGAAGTTTCAAACATAGAGGAGTAGTAATTTCAGATATAGCATAGAAACAGTATCAGGCATTTCTGCAGAAGAATTTAGAAAACTAGGTCTTCCTGTTCTGGGAGCTTCCCTCCACTGTTTTCAAAAAAGGAGTACATTGGACAGCTCAACTTTAAGAGATATATATTTATATCCAATCAGACATGAAATATTTAAAGTTTTGAAAATTAGGGTTTCTATGACAAATCCTAGATTAGCCAGCTCCGGAACCAGGACGGACACCTCAAATCGGTAAGATCTAATCTTTTGCTATTTCCATTTGAGGTTCTCATTAGATTGATGATAAGATTAGTGAAGTTGAAAGATTCCAAGCATGGAGGTATTTTATCTCTCTGAATAAAATGAATTGGACACCTACATGAGTAGAGAGGTTCTAGTTCCAGAGGGAGATGTGGCTCAAAGCCTTACACCAGAAGAACTTGGTCAAGGCCAAGAAGATCATTGCTGATTCAGTCACAAATCAAATTGTACCACAAGTGTATTCCCTAAAGACACCGAAAGAGATGTTTGATTCGTTGACCAAGCTATTTGAAGAAGAAGAAGCTCGACTCATAAGAAGAGAAGAAGAATATGGGAGCAATTGAAGATCAATCTCTCACCATTCAAAGAAGATACCTCAAGTGATGTGGAATATGAAGAACTCAATACTTGAAGAACCTATTATCCATCTTATCATTTGGATAAAAAATGATGATTTAATAGATGAAGAAGATGATGAAGTAGAAGGATTAAGAAGGAGTCTACCCATGAAGAAAATAAAAGATAAGTATTCAATTGTCATTTCATGATATTGTTTTGTTATGCATTTGATTATATTCAGTTGATGTGTTATGCATGATAGACTGTTTGCATTAATGAGAGTATACTACTAATATGCATGTGATGGGTAAGTAGCTCATGGTGCTATACAACTCTCCATTGCTACTTATCTAGAATGAAAGCTCTTTTCTGACATATTGGTGCACAATCTCAATGATGTCATGGTAGAGATGGAAGGAATCTAGAAAGTTTCAATGAGATATGGATAAATGTTGTATTGGCTAAACAGTTGCATGATGCATAAGAATTTGTCGTTATGCATATGTTTTATGAAATAGTTCTAACCATGCAACTGGTCCATTTGAATTGTAGGAAAGGTCTTGTACAACCTTCTACAAGAAAATAAGGATGAGACTTGTTCCGAAGAACAAGTGGTGAAAATTCAAGATTCACTCCAATAAACATGAATCTGAAGCTCCCAGGGTTAGAGACACCATGACGTAAGAAAGAGATTTAGAGAGCAGTAGATCCACCTTGAAGGATGAAGACCACCATGGGTACGAGATATAACTCAATATGAAGAAAAGAATGGCGAGACTTCCAAACCAAATTAAGAGGCCTTGGACACACTTTAGTTGTGTAACACAGTTGGGTGACATCATTGATGCTAACCTTTCCAGCTATGAAAGAAGCTATGATCAAAGAGTAACAGTTGATCATGGGGAATGATGTATAGAATATGGTTTCAAGACATAAAGGGAAGTACGTAGTATCTTCCATATGGATCTACAAGAACAAGTGTACAAATCAAGGTTTGTGATTTGCCTAAGAAATAATAGACTATGACATGACATACTCTATTGACCAGACCTACTAGAAGTATATATCAAGTATATAACCACCTGTACCAAATGAAGAGGGAAGATGATACTCCACTTCAGGGGGAGTGACTACAAAAGATATCTGAGTTCGACATGGTACGACATGATGGAAAACTTCCTGATGGATCGAGACTTTACTGAGAGTAAAGTGGGTTCGAACCTTCAAGGTTGAATGCAGAAGCCTAGGATATGTTGATGACCTGACAAGAAAAACTAATGGAAGATGTTATGATGAAATAATACTAGAATGATGTTTGGGATATAGTACTCAAACCAGAAAGAAAGAATGTGGTATCCTCCCAATGGATTTGCAAGATAAAATATGTTGCTGATAGAAGTAAGGAAAGACTTGTGGCTAGAGCTTTCTATAAGAAAGAGGGAATTAATTCTGAAGAGACACTTACTCTAGGAAGAAAGGTACACTTCCTTTATAACTATCATGGTATTTGATTCCATGATGAATTAAATACAAGCCGTCCTTATTGGTATGGAAGGATAGATAGTTTCCTGATGAAATTCGATCCCAACCTTTACTTCAAGGTTATAGAAGATGAACATGTTAGACTATTACTATGTGAATAATCTATTCCTGACAAGGAATGAGAAACATATTGTAGAATGAAAGAATAAGTTCGCTGAATAATTTTAGATGAAAGACCTTGGGTTAATGCATTATTTCCTAGGGAAAGTGTGCAGTAGTGATATTGAAAAGATTTGATATGTTGGAAAGCAAAGCCATGGCCACACCCATGGATTCCAACTTGAAGTTGTTAGTTGATGACTCATCATAGTTAGTGGATGTGACTCAATATAGACATATTATTGGGTCATTGATGTATCTAACAAATACCAGACCATACATTTGTTTTGATGTGAACACCTTGAGTCAATATCTAGTTCAACCTAGACATGTTCACCTGATAAATGCAAAGCATGTGATGAGATATCTGAAAGGGACTATAGAATTTGATTTATACTATGATGGAAACCATGATTACAAATTATATGGCTATATAGATGCAGATTGGACTGGAAGTATCTCAATCAGGAAAAACACATCAGGTGGATACTTTTGTTTGGGGTCTGATATGAGTCCATGGTTTAGTAGGAAATAATCTAGTAGCATGGCTGAAGTAGAATACATAGTAGATTTCTCTGCTAAGTTGTGAAGCCATATGGATTTGGAAGTTGATATCAAGTCTCGGTGACCTGAACATGGATACTACAATGATTCTATGTGATAACTAGAGTTGTGATGACATAGAACCCTGTGTTCCATCGTAACACGTAGAAATCCAGTATTTCTACATATGAGATAAGATGCAGATGATGATGTTTCAGTATTCCCATACTGAAGACATTGATGATGTTTCAGTATTTACATACTGTAGATGCAGATGATGGTGATTCAGTATTTCTATATTGAATATAGAGATGATGATGCTTTCAGTATTTCTATACTAAATATATAGATGATGATGCTTTCAATATTCACATACTGGAGATGATACAAATGGTGATACTTCAGTATTCACATACTAAATATGTAGATGATAATGGTTTAGATGATGATGTGTTGATGAAGTATCTGTCCCGAGTAAAGTTCGAACACTTTCGATACAATCTTGGTGTTGTTTAGAAAGACCTTCCCCGAAAGGGGGAGTAGTGATGTTGCAGTGGGATTGTATCATCCCTGGGCACTTGCTCTAAAGTGATTTTGGCGACTTCGGTCCTCGAGAATGAAGTGGGATTGTATCATCCCTGGGAACTTTCCCTAAAGTGATCTAGGGACCTCGGTCCTCGAGAATGAAGAGGGATTGTATCATCCCGGGACATATGTCCAGAAGTGATCCAGTGACCTCGGTCATCGAGAATGTGGCAGGATTGTATCATCCTTTAACTTCGGATCAGAACGGATCCGGTGACTTCAGTACTCGAGAACGTGGTAGGATTAATCATCCTTAGACTTGATCCCATAATTCTGAAAGGACAAATTGTCTTAAATATTGATGAAAGTGGACTCGATCCTGTAATTCCAAAAGGAAGGATCATCTTAAATGTTGATGTAAGTGGAATTGATCCCGTAATTCCAGAAGGAAGGATCGTCTTAAGTGTTGATGTAAGTGGACTTGATCCCATAACTCCGAAAGGAAGGATCGTCTTAAATGTTGATTAAGTGGACTTGATCCCATAATTCCGAAAGGAAGGATCATCTTAAATGTTGATGTAAGTGGACTTGATCCCGTAATTTCTAAAGGAAGGATTGTATTAAATGTTGATTTAAGTGGACTTGATCCCGTAATTTCGAAAGGAAGGATCGTCTTAAATGTTGATGTAAGTGGACTTGATCCCGTAATTCTGAAAGGAAGGATCGTCTTAAATGTTGATGTAAGTGAACTTGATCCCATAATTCCAAAAGGAAGGATCATGTCGGTTGTTGTTACACCTGCTATAGATGATGTTAGTCCAACCTTGAACTGTTAATGATGATCTTACTGATCGAAAGGTCAAAGTGTTGATGATGATGTTGCTGATCAAAAGGTCAAAGCACTGATGATGATGTTTTTGATCAAAAGATCAGAGTGTGATGATGATGATGTTTTTGATCAAAAGATCAGAGTATGATGATGATGATGTTGCTTCTGATCGAAAGGTTAAAGTGCTGAAGAAGTTGTTGCTGATTGAAAGGTCAAAGTGTTGAAGATGTTGTTGTTGATCGCAAGGTCAAAGTGCTAAAGATATTGATGCTGATCGAAAGGTCAAATGGTTGTTGTTGTTGAAGATTGAAGATGAAGACTATATGATGTGGAAAATATTCCAAGGATTTATAGATGTGTTACCCTAATGATGTTGATGATGTCCTCTATCTCTCTCCTACTTTTGTTGTTCTTGATGTTGTTGTAGAATACCCTTCTCGTTAAGGGGGAGTGTTGAAATATTGTAACTTCAAAGAATATTCTATATGTATATTTTTGTGGTCCCCGATGGTCCTACCAGGAGAACCACTTGTATTACTTTGTACCCCAATGCTTCTAATCGAAAGAACTAATAAGAGTCATGAGGTAGTCCCCTCTAATTGTAAAGGTGGGCCATTAGCACCCCATTGTGGTTACTTGAGCCTACATGTGTAACTCGAGCCTACATGATTAACTCGAACCTGCATGTTGGATTTAATTATGAAATTCAACGGATGAATATAAATAGAGGTGTGGCTCTCCTCATTTGAAACACACACTCTCACTTGTGTAGCAAATTAGTGGAGGAGAGATAAGTAGCTGGAGAAGGAGGACGATCAGTCTTTTATCAGCCTTCTAGTTTTATCTTTTTTTTTGGGGCATCTATATTGAGGAAGCTTTTGTTGGGTTTTTCCCAGGATAAATCTTTGTGTTCCTTTTTGTATGGTTGTGCTTGTCTATCTTTCAGTAATCTTTTGGCTTATGGTTATGCTGTTATGATGCTAAAGGTTTTAAGATCTGATATAACCATTAAAAATTCAAAACCTTCGAGGTACTACTGCTTATGGAATCAGATATGCCTCCAGTAGAGGATTTATGCTATTTGGATATGTTGATTCAGATTAGGGTGGTAGCATTGTTGACTGAAAGAGTACATCCGACTATTTTTATAGTTTGGGTTCAACTATGATCTCTTAGTCCAGTAGGAAGTAGGGTTTTGTAGCCTATAGTATTATAGAAGTGGAATACATCGTGGCTAGTAATACTTATTGAGAAGCAGTGTTGCTTAGGAAGATACTTGTTGGGTTGTTTGGTGAGAATCATGAACCTACAATAATTCAACGTGACAATCAAAGTTGCATCAAGGTTTCCAAAAACTCCGTGTTTCATGACAAGTCAAAACACATTGAAATGAAGTATCACTTCATCCGATACATGGTCAAGAAAAGTGCAGCAAAACTTCAGTACATTGCTACTAATGAGAAGATTGCATATGCGTTAACAAAGTATCTATTATTGACGAAGTTTAGGTACTTCTGAGACAAGCTTGGTATGACATAGAATACCTCCCTCGCTAAGAGGGAGTGTTAAATATACAACATCATGAGTCATTATCCAAGCTAATATTGTGCAACAAGGATTGGGCCTCATATGTTGAGGTAGGAAGCCTTAGTTGGACTCAAGTACTTAGCGTAGAATTATTGGGTTGGACTCAAGAATGACTAAGAATTATGTATAAATTTTATTCCTCATGTGTTGAGGTGAATGATTTGATTTATCAAAGTGATGATGTTGTAAAGTCTTATTGGATAAGGCTCCAGACTTGTGTGTCAAGTTAAAATTCTCATGTGGACCTCTAGTTATAGTAGGTATCCATGTGATGGACCTCCCATATAGAGGTAATGCTTTGCATGTTGAAGCATTTAATGTTGTGTGATGTATCACTAGCCATGTTCACTTGTTGCTATTAAGTCTCCTTTAGAGACTAGCCACCTCTAGAGTGAACTGCTTTAGCATATGATAATTTGGTACAAAGTAATATAATATGATCACAACATATGACAAATATTATTATTATAATTCGATATGATAGATAATTAAAGTTATCACATATTTACCATGCATTAAAATATATGAGATAAATATAAATGCATAGAGAACAAAGAGAATTCGAATGGATGATGAGATGATTTTAGTTGACTAAGGAAAACTCGAATTGTTAAAGCTTCAATTAAAGCTTTAGTTAAAGTAACAATGTATGCCTCAGTTAAATATTGTTATGTTTCAGTTAAAGCAACAATGTATATATCAATTAATTAAAGGAGAACTCGTAGTGGTCACTTTAGTAAATCAATCAACATGATTTCATTTGATATTAGTTAGCTAAATTGTTAATAAAAAGGAATTAGTTAACCAAAATGTTTTGCATGATGACACTTTACTTAAACTAAAATAAGACACTTTAATTAAATGAAAAGATGACACTTGAGTTTCCACTATTGCATGATGACACTTGAGTTAGCTTGTTAACTAAGTGATCCTACATCAAGTTAGTAGAAGGAGAGTTCATGTTGAAGTTAGTCAAGAATGATTTAATTTCAAAGAAGGAAAACATTGCACATTGAATGTGTAGGATTGAAGAAAACAAGGTGCACAACAATTATCCAAGAAGGAAATTCACAATAGTTTGCATGGGAGGCTAATTCCTCATGCAGTGATATGCTATTCATTGCATGGAACTAGTTTGACATGTTATTTATTGTATTGAACTCATTGGAAATTTCATCTGATTGATCTCTTTTCTCTATTTCTCTGTATCTACATCGAGGGTGTTTGGTGATTTCTTCTCTCCTAGAATAAATATGCTATTGTAAAAATGCATTCTATGCTATCTATGATTCTTATACTGAGAAGATTTGTTGGGGTGTTTCATCCTCATTTTTTTGGAGGGTTTTCCCCAGGGTACATTTTGTGTTATGATTGAATGTGTTTTATGTGATTGAATGGTTCATTATTTCAAGTATTCAATATTTATTCACTTAAACAATTAAAGATCAAATCTCAACCAAAATTCAACATGATGAAGACGCTAACACCAAGAACTTGTCAACAAATTCCCTTAAGTGAGTGGTGTGTGCTAATGGGATCTTGAGTGACCGTTCGATGCCTCAAACCCCTTATGTATAATATATCAATGAAAACATAGTCTAAACATATAACACTAAGGAATTCTTCCTAGACATATTGAAGGATATTTAATATAATCCCTTTATTTTTCTTATATACCTTTTTGGTTGTGGTCGTTGTCATCATCATTATTAAATAATATATTTATATATGTAGTTAAGACATTATGCTCACAATGGTAACAAGTATGCATGAACCTCATTTGAGTTTTTGTCGCAACACAATCTAATATTTGTGTGCCATGAGTGGAATAGCAAGTCAAGCAGTGTTGTGGTTATCAAATTGGGCCATAGCTACAAGGGATTTGATCCTACTAGTGCTTAGTATAGGATTAGATAAGGAAGTAATCCATGTGATTGTTGCAAGAGGGATTTGAAGCAAATGACATATGTAAAAGGTGATTGTCTCTTAAATGTGCAAGTCTAAGCATTGATGGACAATATATCTAAATAAGATGAATAATGGTTTACACATATATATTTGTAGAAGAAAGGATGTCTCCCTTTGATGTTATTGTCAACCAAGGATATCTAAAGATTAAAATTTCTTCTATCACTAAGGACCTGATTGGTTGGTAAAGAAGGTGGTCATATCCTTCCACCAAGGTTCATTTTCCCTCGAGTTTGTGGCCTGTTCATCCCACTACCAAGTCAATATCTAGGGCACATATTTCCTAATGGAAATAAGCAAGGTGTGGTGATGGAAGAAGTTTCTAATCCTTAATTACATTGATGTTTTCTCCCTTGGGATTGATTGGGTGGCACTAAAGATAAAATGTATTTTCTCCTTCACTTAGAAGATAGTGAGGATGGGAACTAAGCAAGATACTATATTGGTGTAGGTGATTGATAAAGATTCCAATTGTCTATAGAAATGAGACAACCTCACAAACCTACCAAGGTTACTTACATGTCTGATCTATAGCTAGTGAGCATAGGACCATAGGTAAGAAATTAGAATATTTATCCTTGGCTAGCTCCTGCTAGGTTATTGTTGAAGAACTCTCCCTAATTCATCTCTTGCATAGTTCCATTTTCCAATGGATTACTTATATACATCGCAAGCCATGAACAATACCAATAGTTGCATTATACATCAAGCGCTACTAACAAAAAATGTTATATAGACATATAAACATGTAGATAACATATGGGGAGTTGAAATTGCTGATAGAAGTTAAATATTCACGTGTTGTCTTCCCAAAAATGCCTTAATAGTTGGTTGAGGGCTCTTTGATTTGTGAAAATTAGTATTGAGAGTCCTTGTCCATTCTATCAAGTAATTAAATCATATTGTTGTAAGTGGTCTAGTTTAAAATCCACCCATCTTGGAGTTTCTTCGATACCATCTTAAGAAATTTTATTTTTCATCCTATCACCTAGAAAATGATATTGCTAGTATATTGCTCTTCTACTGATAATGTATTTATTATGGCCTAGAATAGGTTAAAAATTTAATTTTTATGAATTATATTAGAAATTGTAGAATATCAACAAATATGATAGGGAAGGTAATGTTGACCTACTACATGACCCATCATTCTTTAGCATTTGCATATATTGTTGAAATCAACATGCAAGAGTTTGATTTTGATGCCTTGAAAACTTGCTTACAAAGGTCATAATAGTGTTCAAACATTAGAACACCAATGCTCAAATTACTTGGAAGAGATGCATTATATGTAATGTTGGACCATGTGTTGGAGTACATATTTAAAGTACTTGTATGAATTCCACACCCCACCTTTGTGGATATTTTTAAAGTGCTTGCATGTATGCACACTAGCAACCCCCTTCCTCTTTTTTTTTTCTTCATAGAAAAATCAAATGCGTAAAAAGTTGGAGTATTTGTGTAATACATGACTATTTAAGGCAATATAAACCCTAGAAATACCTTGCATTATATATTCAAGGAAAACTAGGGTAAAGAGTTTGTACTAATATAAAATCCAAAAATTGTGTGCCTTTATATTTTTTTATGATTTTTTCTACAAATGTATTATGATAGAAAACTAGCAATTCATCTTGTATATTTTAGAATTCATTCTCACCGTAGAGGAAATTCCAAGAATTGCATGCATTAATAATTATAGTTATCAAATAGTTTGTATTTAATTTATAAATTAAAGATGGTAATTTACTACACATAAATTAAACAAAAAGGGAAACGTTAAATCAATAAATCAATAAAAATAATTTCACAGTTTTAAATATATGAATCATTTCATCAAACAAATCATCGATTATAGGTGGAGAATATATATTCCTCATGGTGAGATTGTTGAATTTCTTGAAGTCAATGCATAACCTCAAAGTCCCATCTTTCTTCTTTACAAATAGCATCAGTCCTCCCCAAGGAGACACACTTGGTGTATGCATTCTTTCTTCAACCATTCTTATAGATACAAGGTTAACTCCTTCAACTATGGTGTACTCGTTCTATATGTAATTTTGGAAACATGGGTACCTCCATACACCAACTCAATAGGAAAATGAATGTCCCTTTTTGGTGCAAATCATGATATTTCTTCTAACACATCTACAACCTCTTACAACAATCCAAACTACTCTGGAGTTGGAATTTTACTCTTGTATATATATTCAACATGAATTGCATACAACTAATACCCTTTTCTGAAACATCTTTTCAACTACACAAACAATATTTGTCTTATATAAATTTTCCTTGGATTTCCTTTCATTATCTTTTTCTGTCTTTCTTCATCAAGACAAGTGAGAGTCTTATTATGTAAATCTAAAATAACACGATGTGCAACCAATCAATACATCCCATTAAACACATCATAGGAACCAAATAGAGTTATGTTCAAATTTACAAAAGTATACAATCCATTCATATCTAATGGGAAACCTCATACTATCTCATTGATTTTCCTTTTATTTCCAATAACCAACTAAACAATCCAAGGTTTATTAGGATTACTTCTCTTTAGCTGAAATATTTCAAACAATCTAAAAGCAATATACCTATGACTTTCTCCAAAATCAATTAAAATGGCATTAGATTGTTTGACAATCTTAACTTTAACCTGAATCATGTTGGACTGGTGCTCTTCCTATCTACTATCTATGGTTGCATATATTATGGGAATGTTTTTTTCCAAACATTCCATGGTTATTACTTCTTTTATTTTGTGCATAGTCCTCGTTCTATCTCCTCTTGAGGAAAATATATATACAAGTTAACTGCTTCATATCCCCAATACTTGAGCTGTTGCCTTGTTATTTTTTCTCACGACTTTGTCATTCTAGGTCCATGTCAAGTTGGATTTAGTTTTTTAGATGAATTTCAGTATTGAAAAAATATGGGTTAAATCATTTCTTTTTCTAAATTTTCTTATATATTTCCTATTATCTCTTGAAGACTTCTGAAAAATATTCTTTGTCATTATTATGATCATACATACATTTGGATTTCTGAATTGGTTTTTCAAGAGTATTGAATTCATCAAATTTAATTATGTATCTATATGTTGAAGGAAACACTCTTAAGAACCTTCGTATCTTTATGTTCTCTTCTTTGAAAAACCCAACATATATAAGCGATTTCAAAAACTTTATTTCATACTCTTCAATACTCATATTTCACAACTTAAGTTCAAATAACTCCATCTTCTTCTCATAGTAATTCTCAAATATATAATTTTGTTGAAAGTACCTTTTGAATTGCTTCCATGAGATCCTATTTTCAATAATATGATTCAATTGAACCAATTTATCCCATCAGATGGAAGTATTTACCTACAAATTGTTGATGGAAATTATAGCTTCTGCATTAGACAATGGTTATGTAACTAGAGATACTTAATCACCCTAATAACCAAGATTCAACATCTTCTCCCTTCTTATTCTCACCATCAAAATTGGGTGGCTTAATCTTCCTAATCTTCACTTATATATATTTCTCAATATGTATGATTTTATGATGTTTAACTGAAAACATTTATGGGGTTCTCCTTGATTCTTCAAATGAGTTTGACATTTTGGTTTCATGAGGCGGTGAGGAATAATGTCTAGGACTCTTGGTATTACTCTTAGAATGTATGAATCTTTCACAGGATATCTTATTTTAATATTCTATGTATTCTTTCCCATGGATTGAGGTTGATCCATATGATTTTGCTTTTGTAATAGATTCAAACTCTGCATCAATTGGGTATTCAATTGATTTTGTTGCTCTTGCGCCCTTAGAATGATTTCATTGTATTCCCTAAAACTTTGCACCTACATCCTCAATATGTTCATTGTTTCTACCAAATATACTGATTATATGCCCACTAGACTCTAATTCTCCATTACACACTCTGATATTCAGACCTTTGACTTCTTCTTCATGCCAGGTTGTATGGAATTTCCCCTTCTTCAATTTTTTTACATTGTTATTTTGGAACTCTCATCTACAATTATACCTATGCAATATTGTATCTGCAATGTGTACATACAAATATTTTTTTAGATATACTTTATTTCCAAAATTCAAATAAAATGTTCATATATATATATATATACAAAGATTCTAGAAACTACACATTTGGCAATTATGTCAAATAAGGCTGCAAACATTTTCTACTCAAATTTTGGAAGTATCTGGAAAATAACTCATTTTATGATTAATGATCCCTATTATCCTATATATTATCTTCCCAATGATTATGGACACACTTATTTATGATCTTACATCTTAAAGTTGTAGTCCCTCAAAATCCAAAAAATTTCCCATTTTCACACTTTTCCTGTAGCTGCATTGAAACTCAAGGACCAACTTTGGAGACATGTCGTAAGGAATATGGAAAGAATTGGATTTTTTTTTGGATCGAGGATCAATATCCCATATGTTTGTGATAATTATGAAACCTTTTTACTAATATGATGCTCTAGTCACTTTCTGTGTAAACCTAAAATTATCATTTTTGTTCTTTATGCACTTCTTCCAAATAATATTTTCAACAAAAACTCTTCTAAAAAACTAAGTCTTTATAGCAAAATCCGTCTAATAAAATTTGTTTGGAATGTTAATCATATAAAAGGTTAAAAATCATAAAATTTTCTACATTTGGATTCTTGGGTCACTTTTGTGTCCTGTAAATTTTTCAAAATTGCAAAAACCTACACCCATATAATGGATTTTTGTATTCTTATGCACCACTAGTCCAAACCCTTTCTAATTTGACAAAAAACTACTTGGTTTATTTCCATCTTGGTAAAAGATTTCTCCATAATTTTTTTTATCCCCATTAGGGATTTGAGTGTTTGTCTTCAAAAGACATTGTTTCCCTTTTTCTCTATCAATCTCGTAGTCCTCTTCTCTATGAAAAAATGCTCAACATTTTAGCCAATTCTGATTTATTATGCTTTTGTTATAGCCAAAACAATTTTTTGGCTCTATAATCTTTTATATACATTTTTTTGCTCTGTTGATGTGTTACGATGTTTGTATGGTAGGGTGTTGACATGCGATGACATGTGTCTATTGATGTGGAAGTGGGGTCTTACGTGTCATACCATAGTCAATTTATGTCATCCTCCATGCCATTCCTAGACTTACCACTCATAAAACAATATTTGATCATCTGAATCCAACAATTCTATCATGAGTATTTTTTCAAACAGTTTGCTTGCAAACTATATTCTTTACCCAAATTTCGTAGAACCAACTAAAACTCAATAATTTACTCCATCTACTTTCCATTTTCGGCCCAACAATTCAAATAATGATTAAGTATTTTAATTAGAACATTGAATTGAATATTTGGAGGGATCAACATGGTTTTTCCACGAATATATCATGGAGTCATTTTGTTAAACACTTCATTTGGAACTTGTAACTTATTTCTATGCATATAATTTGCAGCCCATGTAGTTCTAGTGTTTCAACTTGTATCTTTGATACAACTATGTAGCATACCCAACCACCCATCTAACACAATTGACGTGACGGGGTAGTCAAACTTTGTTTATGAACCATTAATTTATGTTACATTACTCAATTTCAATTGATTCACTTTATAATTATTTAACAACTGAAACATATATAGAAATGAATCAACAAATTACTCATTTTAAAACACATGTAATTCCTACCATGCATGCATCTATACAATACTTATACAACTCATGCACATATAAATTTTCATAAGCAACAAATTAAATAAATTCATAACAGAATTATAAACCATGTCATTCAAGACACATTTGGTACTTATCTTTATGGTAAATGTCCTCTAATTGGTTGCAAATGAAGGGTGTTCCTCCCAACCATAGGCACTATGCCAAACTTTCTCTTACTTTGACAGAGGAAACCCACAATATGGGGATATTAGTCCACAAGGGGTGAAGTTTCAAACTCTTTTACACAACTATAACACATGAAACCTTCTAGTGTTAAAACTCCCTCCACTATAGTCTGAATCCATTAACATGCATCCCTCATTATCCTACTCAACATAAGGGATGGAAATCCCCTACTATGCATGTATTCTCTAAGGATGTACCCATTCCATTCCAATTCTCGAGCACAAGTTGTCCAAGGATTCTTAGTGTCAAAACTCTAGGGAACTCATATACGAGCCATACTTCTCTCACATGGGCACTAGGCCCATTAGAACCAACTTCCTAGGGTAATTGACATGAGAAAATAGGAAACACAAGTTCCTCTCTAGTATACTAACCAGAGCTCAAATATATTTATGGAGTGAATGATAGGTTGAATGATCAAGGAATGAATGAGTTTCTAACATTATATACACATGGATTTTATGTGGATTCCTTAAAAGAGGCCACGTTCCCCTCCTAATTCCATATTAAGATAACTAACCCATGATTAATTAAAGTGACCCTCATAACAATGGTTAAAGAATTTTGGGTTAAAGATTCCAATGAAGGATAGGGACATAAGCTAATTTTAGCTAGGGTAATCATCCCTTATTCCCTTGTCACTACCTTGAATCATGTAATCCTAACCCCCCTTCTTTTCTTTGTCCTTCTTCATTTGCAATTGTCAGGGATTTTTATATTAACTATATTGTACATCATTTGGAATAGTCACTGGTCTCCTAAACCATATAAGTTTGGAATCTAGCCTTTATATACCTGCATACATAATCACATGCTGAGGTAAAAAATGGGGTGCTACATTCAAGATTCTTCATTTTTCAAATATTTCCATTTGCATGCATTCCTACAATATGGATTTCTTTAGTTTTGACTACCAAGGTGCATGTACCTTGGCTTCTAGTGCCAGTACTACAGGTTTCCTCAAAAGATCATACAAGTTAAAAAATTGTATCTCGTGAAGGCATGAACCCTCCCACTACCTTATTCACAAAAAATTTAGTAACCATTAATGGGGTAATGAGTGGGTAGTTTACCTCCTAGCCTAATCTAGTAGTATAGGCAATATGATTCACTATTTTCCTGTTGATTGTTTACCAATGATGTACTCTAGTGG
>LPNX010949531.1:1038872-1096450 GCA_001517045.1 Pseudotsuga menziesii | reverse complement strand
TGTTTATAGGATAATGACCTATTTGTATATATAAACTACAAAATAGTTCAATAAATTCTTGAAATTCATTTTTTTGTTTTTTATTCCAAAAAATTATTAAAAATAAAACAATTTAGTTTATCCTTAAATAACTCGAATGTTGGTTTAAAACACAAAATTAAACCCATCATCTTTGGATGGATTCTACTTTATGTCTAGTGTCTATTTGGAAACGAAAATGGTTTGTTTTGTTCGAAAACCCTCAGCCAATATTGCTCTCAAAGCATGGTTCTACTTTATTGGTATTGAATCCATCCATTCCTCGCTTTAAGATTGGACATGAAGAGGGATTTGCACGAGTTGGTTTTGCTTAAGCTAAGTATGAGTGGTCATACTTTACACATTTGGCAATAATACTTCCCACCATCGACCCATGCCAAAACAATGATATTATTTATAATGATGATGGTTATAATGATGATCTTTAGAATCCATATAACATTGTTTTGTTTTTATGAAGGCGATTGCTTGAAAATTTTCTAATTCCTTTTAATCTATATAATTTAGTTATAAATATTATAAGTGGTATAAATATTGTAAAATTGAATTTTAATATAAAAGTATGGAATGCATGGTAACACCATTTTCTTAATATTATAAAGATTATATTTTGTTAAAAGCATTTAATTATTTTTAATACTTAATTTTAATTTTATTTTGATTCACTTTATAATAAAATATGTTATTATTATTTAAAAACTCTATATTAATGGGTATTAAAAACACATTTTTATTATTTACAAATATTATTAATGCATTAATAAATGTTTAACAAACATTATTACTATTTAAAAAAAATTAGCAAATTGTTACATGGACCTCCAAAGTAGGAACTAGCCAAGGAAAACTTAAAAAATTATAAAAAGCATGATATTTAAAGGATAGATTTATCACATTGATATCTAACTTAAAAAATTATAAAAAAAAACATGATATTTGAAGAATAGATTTATCACATTGATATCTTTATGGATGTTTTAAAATCAACCTTTAGTTTAATAGTTTTTAACTGTGGATAATATTTATAAATCTATCTTGTTTTATAATTAAAATGCATGTTGATTATTTACAATGATTGTGTGAATTTAGTATTTTCAAACTAACTTTCAAATTGCTAAAGTTTTTGGTGTGGATAATGTGAAATAAACCACATTTGTGTCATGATTATTATGCATGTTAAATTATGCATAATTATTATAAGTTTTGGTAATTTCTACAACCATAATATATCTTTCCTTTTGGGGAAGGGAAATCCCAACATCAACACGTGCCATTGTAATAAGATAGCTTCATATCTTGAATGGTGGGAGTGAGTTTCCCAACTCTCCCACCCTATGTGCCAAAAAGAATGTAGGCCCAAAGTGACATGTTTGAAAAATTGGGTATCCCATTTGTATTTCTAGGGAAATCTTGGCCTAGATTGGATCACAAGTTTGAGTGTGAACAACCAACAATAATAATAATGAAGTGAAAGTGAATGCTATCACATATAGCTTGACCTACAAAGTATAAGAACTAAGCTGATAATAATAATAATAATGATAAAGAAGATAGTAAATGGTATCATATCAACTTAAAGAGAACATTGAATGGTATCACATCAAGTTAGAGCCCACAAAACATAACATCAAAATATTGTTTTTCATGTGTTCTTTATGAGATCACATCAAACTAAGAATATATGATTACTATATATTATTGAAACTATATCCATACAAAGCCAAACATCAAAACAATGAGCCTACAAACCATAATATCAAAATAATGATCTGGTATATCTTTTATTAGGTTTTTTCATTTTAATTTTTTTTACCAACACTAATAAATATAAATAAAACCAAAACTGATAAATATAAATAAAATGACAATTATTATATATCTTATAATAACTTTTGCAATTATAAAATATTTATATATATATAATATAATATAAAAATAAATATAAAAATTCAAAACACCACAAAATAATATAATAATAATTCAGAATACCACAAAAATTACAACTTATATAAATTTAAAATACAAATTAAAATCACACCAACATATATATGACATTCAATTATAACGACAACATCAAAACATTCTTTATTGAAGACTGTCTCTTTGAGCTATTTGACGTGTTATTTACTAGGTACTGTCTCTTTAAGATTAATGCTCACACTGATCAATTCTGTGTGGAAATCTCACAGAATTTATTAGACATAATTTATGTTTAATTGATAACGTTCCTGTAAGATGTGTTGTGGCATTACTCATTAAAATAACAAAATTTGTATTTTCCATGTAAAAGTTTAAGTCATAAGATACTTATTACCATTACTTATTAAAAAACAAAAATCAAGCGCAGAAATTATAAACAGACAACCACATGATTGTCAAAATTTCGGATGACTCTGTTTGCATTCACCTCAATATTTTACCAACCAAAATCAAACCAACTTATTTGGAAATGTTATGTGCAAAGGTAAATGGCAAGGTCATTGCAAAGGTAAATGGCATTGCCTATACTCTTTGTCCTTGTTTCTCTAGATTGAATAGAAGATATTAGATGGCAAAAAGCTATAAAAAAGGTTATGACCTAAAAAAAATGCTTGGTGCTTGGTTTTGTTATGTTAATTTGTAAATAATTATATCATAAAATGAAAATGGTTATGAAACAAAAATGGAGATGTTTTATTTTTTAAATGTTTATAAAAATAAGAAATATGTATATAGAAACATGACAATGAGAAAAAGTAATAAAGATAAATTATTTTATAAATATTAAGATTTTATTAATATATATGAGTGAAATAATAAGTAGATATAATAAAAAGTACAAAATGTATTAACAATTATAAAGAAAGTATACATGAGTAAAGAAAGGAAATAAATTACTTTATAAAGTAAAAGAGGGCCAATGGCTCTCATCATATTTACTAGTGATGAAGATGCCAACACTAAGAGCTTGTCTACAAACATCCTCAAGTGAGTGTCTTATGTTAATGGGATTTTGGGTAACCCTTGGTGGCCTCAAATCCCTCATGTCGATGCTTAGGAAAAATATCAAAGAAACCTTAGTCGAAACATATAACACTAAGGAATTCTTCCTAGACATTTTGAAGAATATTTTAAAATAATCCCTTTATTTGTTTGATAGACCTTGTTGGTTGTGGTCATCATAATTATTAAAGAATCTAATTATATTTCGATGTAATACCCTATAGTTATAATGATATCAAGTATGAATAACCCTCTTTTGAGTTATTGTTGCAACAAAATCTAATATTTGTGTGTCATGGGTGGAAGATAAATGTCCAACAGAGTTGTGGCTATCAAACTGGGTGATATCTACATGGAATTTGATCATACCAATGCTTACCATAGGATGGATGAAGGAAGTAATCCATGTTGTTGTGGCACAAGGGATTTGAAGCATAGGACATATGAAGATGATTTCCTTCTAAATGTACACATACAAGTATTAATGTCCAGGTTACCTAAATAAGATGAATACAGATTTATTGAGATCTCTTTGTAGAGGCAAGGATGTCTCCCTTTGATGTCATTGTAAAACAAAGATCTAAAGATAAAATTTCCCTTTATCACTAGGGACTTTGATTCATCAAGCAAGGTGGTGATATCCCACCAAGGTTTGATTTCCCCTAAGATGGCGGCATGTTTATCTCTGGGAAAATCATAGCTAAGGAACATTATGTCTAATACAAATAAGAAAGGTGTGGAAATGGAAAAACTTCCTATCCCTAATTTCATTAATGCTTTTTGGGTGGAACTAATGATCAAATAACTTACTCCTTTATTCCCTAATGGATACTAACGAAATTTACTCTATTCCCTCATGGATACCTATAATTATTTGGTGATGACCATCACTAACTCATCATGAGGAACTCTGAAATTATATTATGTGGTAGTCACTTTACTAAGAGAAGAGTTGAGGTGAAAATCATTCCTAGATCCCTCTATCAATGAATCCCTATCTATTAAAGGTCAATCTATTTAGAGGGGTCATTAGATCATAGTCCAAATCTAATTTCATAGGATGCAAGTTGTAAGGGAAGTATTATATGTGTAGTAAATTAGGTCACTTGAAGAAGGATTGTTGGCATATAAAAAAGGAAAAGACAGATGAAACGTTAGATCAACCATTAGTTGAGGCTAGTATAAAATATCTAGAAGAGACAACATCATGTCAGGAATTCTATCGCAATGGTATTGAATCTCTTTATTATACATGTTTTGGACTCAGGTCCATCTTTCCACATGTCTCCATATAGATATTTGTATGTCAAACATCATCCCATGTATAGTGGTAGGATGATCTATTTGGGTGATGAGCATCCTTTATAAATCGTGGGAAGATGGGACACTAGGATTAAGATGGACTTTTGGAGAGAAAGGATTGTGTGTGATGTATTGAATGTATAATATCGATGGAAGAATTTTCTCTCAATCAAGATGGTGAATGAGGTGGGGTATTCTACTACCTTTGGTGACAACAATTGCAAAATTACAAAAGGATCCCTAGTGGTAGAAAAAGGAGAATCATATGGGACCATGTATCATTTGTGTGGTGAAATAGTGAAAAATCACACAACAACAACAAACTAAACGAATTTTCTAGATATAGTGATATTGTGCCATCAACGACTAGGACATATAAGTGAAAAAGGTTTGAAAAGTGTTCACAATCTAGGTATTATTTTTGGATTAAGTATTGTAATTTTGACATGTCTGAGAACTATATTTTTTTGTAAATAGAAGAGGTTAGTCTACTTCAACCTTTGATAAAGATTATGATCTTTTTCCACTTATTCATTTTGATATATTCTGACCAATCCCACTCTGTCTATAGATTGTGCTATAAATTTTAAAACTCTTATAGATTATTATTCTAGAAGATTATGGATGTATTTTCTAAAAATGAGCTATAAGTATTTGAGAGATTTTGAGATTTCAAAGAAAAAGTAGAGAAAATTTTGGGCAAATTTGTTTTATGTCTCATCAAACAATGGAGGAGAACATTGCTCCAAGGAATTTGATAAATTATGTATGCATGAACAAACTAGTAACTAAAAGAGTGATTCATAAACTCCACAGCGAAATCATGGAACATGCAAGAAGCATGCTCAAGAAGCCGATAACTTATTCAATCATGGAACATGCAAGAAGCATGCTCAACACATCTAGGTTGGATAATGTATTATGGGAAGAGGTTGTTAATACAACTTATTATCTGATTGATAGTCCACTTATAATTGTTTTGGATGGACAAATATGTAGAGGAGGTTTGGTGTGTAAGCTAGTTAATTATTCTCATTTGTGTATATTTGGTTATGATGTATTTTCCCATGTTCCTAAAGACAAAATTTCCAAGCTTGACACAAAGTCAAAGAATATTAGACGGGCATAGATTGTAGTATCCTACAAACCACAAGGTAATTGTTATTTGGGATGATATTTTCCATGAAAAAATTCCATGTGAAGGAAGGAGATACATCAACCACTTGATATTGTACATATTGAAGTAGAAATGAGTGAAGATGAAAATGAAAATGAAGCTTCTGGTCAACATGAAGAAAAAAAAGTTCAATAGACACAACTCAAAAGATATACAAATCCAAAGAGGTGTTTATAAAGGTATTATCCTTATTTTCAATAGTCTCTTGATCTGTTTATTGATGATGGTGAACCTAGTTTGGTTTAGGAAACTAGAGAATTAGAGAGTGTATATAAATGGAGGAAATACTTAGATGAGGAAATGAAGCAATGCATAAGAATGAAAAGTGGGAAGTTGTGAAGGATCCAACCTAGGATAAAGGTTGTTGAAAACAAGTGGGTGTACAAAGTAAAGAAGAATAGTGATGGGTTGTGTTAATGTTTGAGCAAATATGAAGAACTTTGAACTTTACAAATTTTGTCAATAAAATACTGAACAAATGAATCATTCAATCACATAAATCATTAATATACAACACAATATATACCCTAGGAAAACCCTCACAATAATGAGGATAAAGAACCCAACAATTTGAGTATAAAAGATAGATTTGTAGAGAATAGATTTTACACAATAGTAGATTGTCCAATAAGAGAGAATTCTAAGAAATAGAGAATAATGATCAACTATGCTAAATTTCCATGTGCCCGACACATTAATAACAAGCCAAAAATTCAGTCATGCAAACTATAGGGAATGGATGCATGACAATTGTGCACACATGCACATAAACTAGGAATTTTCCTTCATGAGGCTTTAACTCAGTACATTGTAATTATCTCCATGCATACATATGCATCATGTATTTCATCTTTGACATTGATGGATGCTTAACTGACATCTGAATGAAGTCAACATCTAACTTTATGTATGTACACTTAGTTAATAGGCTAACATAACTGTCACAATGCTTTAACTCAAGTGTTATCATGCAAATACTTTATTAACTAAAGTGTCGTATTTTGATTAACCTAAGTATCATATTTTAGTTTAACTAATGTGTTTAATTGATGTGAATTACTTTAGTTAACTAGTCCATGATTATTCAACACTTAGTTAACTATTTTTTTACAAGAACGGTTATGTTTTTATTAATCGAACGGTGGTGTAACCACTGAGAAAGTTTCTACATATATCAGAGTTTGTTCATACTGCAAGAATGTTCATTACAGACAGAATCCACAAAACAAAAAATTGAAAGCTCTGCTAAATACATATATAGAGTCACTTTCTCTGTGCAAAGTACCTAGATAGAAACTAAGATTACTATATAAGAGAAAAATGCAGAAAAGAGTTCTCTCTTGAGAACCTATTATTTCCCATGGACACCACCACACTGCATTGATTCTGTTGTTTCTTTCCCTCCTTCACAAGTTTCCAATTTCACTACTTCCAACTCCAATTTATCAAACTTCACGTCTAATTTTGCTATCATCCTGGTCAATGCTATATCAGTTTGAGAAATTTTGTCTGAAAACTCCTCACGAATGCTAGAGAGATCCCTATCAACCAATTCCAGTATCCTTCCTCCTTCATGGCCAATTTGGTTGAGATAACTTTTGTACCTGCCCAAATTCTGCTTGAGTGCCCTCATCTCCGCTGTGACCGAGAGAGCCAGGGCAGAAGAAGTGGATGATTCCGGGGAAGAATACATGATTCTTGCTGCAAAAAAAAGAGAGCATCCAAACCTCCATAATGAGTGATATAGATTGCTGCGAGCTCCTGCGATTTTTGGCCTGACGATTTTAAGTGCACACACCATAATTCCATAATCTTAAGCGAATCCATCACACTCCTCACATGACATGGATGGAACGGTGAATGTCCTTTAGTCTGAACCAAAAAGTAGAGTTCTATGACGCACACATTGTAAATTTAATTGAGGATTACAAAATTTAACTGATACATTCATTGTTACATCCACTAAATATTTAATTGAAGCTTAGTAATTCGAGTTCACATTGACAATTCGAATTCTCTATCCATTTATCTCTTTTATTGATTATCTCTTTATCTTTACTGCATGGTCTAGATGTGTTAACATTAATTATCATATCATATTATACTTGGAAGGATTGTCGCATGATATGATCATATTATATTATTCTTTGACCATATATTCATTGCTAAATTAATTTATTACAGAGGTAACTAATATCTAAAGGAGACTTAATACAAATATTTGACCATGGTTAGTAATATATCACATAACCTTTATGCTTCAACATGCAAATCATTTGACCCTAGATTCCCACCTCAAGGGTACCCCCTACGACTACGGGTTCACATGCCAATCACAACTTGATATATTCACAATTTCACCTCTATAACTGGAGTTCCATCTTATAGGGTACTTTCTATGAGAATCATGACCTGATATAACTCACAAGACTTTACAACATCGATACCTCAATTGCATGAGGATACATGACTTGATAGTACTCACAAGTATGCCTTGATATTACTCACAAGTATAGAGAATGAATATTGATGTTGTGCATTTAACACTCCCTCTTATCGATGGAGGAATTCTCTACTATATCAATCTTGTCTCCGAAGTACCTGAACTTCTTCACCGAAAGAGGCTTTGTTAACACATCCACAATCTTCTCATCAATAGCAATGCACTGGATTCTTTCCTTACTGGACCATGACTTGATGAAGTGATACTTCATCTCAAATGTATTTTATCACAAAAAAGGAGTTTTAAAAAAACTATATACTTCAATATTTTATCGAACAAACCTGCAAGCAACTTTCTCAACCACACTACTTCTCTACAGATAGTACTAGATGCAAGATACTTTGCTTCTGTAGCACTAACCACTATACACTTTCGTTCTTTAGTACTAACCACAATATACATAACTAATACCAATCTATAAAATAGGTCTACTATGTATCAACTAAAATGACATCTAGTTCCCTAAAATTAGAAACCTTGGATTTTCAATCCATCATGTCAAAATTTTACAACACACTAAATTTGTAATTTCTTTTAAGAATAAAATATTACCCATGTCAATCTTCAACACTTGATTTTGCTTGTTGACGAATATTCTACAGCCCGAGGAATTTCTCTGTGATCTTTCCATTCTCATTGATCTTCTCTAGGGCTTGACCACTTTCAAAGTGGTTTCAATTTTCTATACTATAGTACCCTACAAACCAACTATGTGGCTATCTGACCTCTCCAAGAGGTTTTCCTACTCCTTGATGGTCCTGACTATAAATATTCTAAAGTATCTAATAGTCTCAGATAATTTTACTATATGTTATCATGTGAATTCTCTCCACAAGAGATACTACAACCCCTAGTTGTTTGAGTCATGTACCATGACTTATCCTATCTGTGTGCAACTTAGTGACTTATCTACTACATGACTTTAACGGAGCCATGTACCAAGACATGACTAACTAATGGAGACTTTATATGTTATTGCCTATTTAGACACATCAATACTCCCTCTTCAACTAGAGGATTCTTTCTGTACTATACCAATCTTGTCTAGAAAGTAATCAACTTTTCTTTAAACATAGGTTTAGTAAGTATGATGGCAATATTGCTCATATGTGGATATGGATTGACTGCAAAGCATATTTCCAGTCATGGTGCTAACTAGATACGTCTAGAAGCTACTTAAATGGCTGTGAGATCCTCCAAATATTCATATTTTTCACCATATGAGTGTCCATGGACTTACAGTCCATTGTCCTGAATCTCTTCAGAATCAATACTATGTATTTTTCTTAATTGAGGAAAATCTTATTTGGTTTCAGCCATATTTCTAATCTCAAGAATCATACAATATTCTTAAACAATGTCTCTACTTTATTCCTAATATGAGTACCATGCATATCTTTTTCTTTAACATGAGGCTCATCAACCAATTTTACTTGTTCTTTAGGAGCTAGCAAATCTAGATTCTCTCTCTCACCATCAAGATGTGAGAATCGTAATCGGGCTCTTCGATCAAGGAGTCTCATTCTCATCTATGTATAAAACATACATGAATATAACTACGATATATTCAAGAGACTTTGTCCTTCTAGAATAGTCTTAGGGATTCTTCCCATAAAAACATTGGAACCTCTCGATCTGCTCCTAGAAGCTTCCCGCTTTAGGGCATCCCACTCCCTTTCAAAATATTCCATTAGGATGACTCTTTACTTGTGATTTTATTCTTGTAGGTCAGTGAATATGATTTTTCCCTACATGCTAAATTTATTCTAATGGTTGGAAACATTGTATAACCATGAAATTCATTTACATGAATATTTCAATCTACTAGCAATGGGTCACACAATTATGTACTTAAGTTAATCAATGTTTCATCATAACCCCATCCTAATATTTATGTAATGTTATGCATCCCTATATTCTTATTTACTTAATCATAACATGTATTTCATGAGATTTACTATACGTCAATAAAAGATAGACTATATTCTTAACATGTTATTCCATAACATACTTCCTAACTCTAGGATGTCATATCTCTTTATAAATGTAATGAAACACATTCAAAACCCTTTAGACCTAATTTATAAAAGCATATGATAATCAAATACAAATACTTATCTTTTATTGTTTTGTGTGGGCTCATTCTTGATCTTTTATTCCTTTTGGAGATTACTGGCGTCCACCGGTATTGATATTCTTTCTTCACTGAAACTTTTTCTTGCAAATTTGATCTCATGCAATGGGTAGTGAATAATTGCATGAGGAATTTGGATCAGATGCAAACTGGAGCAAGTGCTCTTCTGTTTTAAATAAAATACTCCTTTCGATGGTCATCATCTTCTTCCTTAGATGAATTCTTCTGAATCGTTTCTTCTTCTACAACGGTAGAAGCATGAAACCAATATTTTACCCTTTTTCTTTGCTTTGCACTCCCTTGCATAATGAACCTTGTTTTGAAAATTGTAGCACCTAACCTTTGAATTGTCAAAATATTTATTGAATTATTTCTTCTTCGAATGAGAAAACTTCTTTAGAGCGAATGGTTTCCTCTCTTTCTTCATCCTTGTCATGGGGGCATGATTTTATTATCTAGTGCACACTGAATTGCTCTGGATTTTCCCCTCCTCTACTCCCGTGGATACGTAGTTATCCAAATCATGTTCCTCCATCATGTTTAACACCCTCACCTTCTAAGTTATTGAAATTTTAAGTTCCCTCAAGACGTTCTTCTGGTCGAATGAAAATTGATTTCATATATCTAAAAAAAAATTCTCAAATCCTCAAGATCTACATAGGATTCTATTTTCTTGCATGATATCATCTCCTTCACTTCATGAGCTATAATACCATGTTAATGTTTGAGAAAGTATGAATATCTTTGAACTTTAAAACTTTTATCAATAAAATACTAAACACGTTAATCATTCACTCAAATAAATCATTCATCCACAACAAAAGATATACTCATGAAAAAAACTCATAATAATGAGGACTAGAAAACCAACAACTCTTTTGGGTATAATATATATATTTGCAGAGAATAGATTTTACACAATAGAATATTTCCCAATAAGAGAGAACACATAGCAATAGAGAATAATGATCAATTTTGCTGACTTTCCATGTTCCTGACACATTAATAACAATCCAAAAACTCAGTCATTCAAACTATAGAGAATGGATGCATGACAAGTGTGCACACATGCATGTAAACTATGCATTTTTATTCAGGAGGAATTAACGTAGTACGTTGGAATTATGTCCATGCATACATATGCGCCATGCCTTTATTTGACATTAACTGATGCTTAACTGACATCAAAGTGAACTTGACAACATCTAACTGGATGTATGTACAGTTAGTTAACATGATAACATAAGTGTCACGATGCTTTAACTCAAGTTTCGCCATGCATATACTTTATTAACTAAAGTGCCATATTTTGATTAACTTAAGTGTCATATTTTTGTTTAACTAAAATTCTTAGTTAATGAAAATTACTTTAGTTAACTAGTCGATATTTATTCAACACTTAGTTAACTATTATTAACTGAATCATGTTGATTGATTTACTTGTAGTGATATCTGTGAGCTCTTTGAAGTAGACATTGTAACTTTTACCAAGGCTTACGATATTTAACTGATACATTCATTGTTACATCCATTGGAGCTTTAACTAAAGATTAGTAATTTGAGATCAGTTTAGTCATTAAATTAGCAATTCGAATTCTCTATGCATTTATCTCTTTATCTTTACAGCTGGGTCTAGATGTGTTAACATTAATTATCATATAATATTATACTGAGAAGAACTATCACATGCTATGATCATATTATATTACTCTCATACCATATAGCCATTGCTAAAGTAATTCACTCTAGAGGTAGCTAATATCTAAAGGAGACTTAATACAAACCTACGACCATGGTTAGTAATATATCACATAAAATTTATGCTTCAACATGCAAATCGTTTTACCTCTATAACTAGAGGCCCACCTCTATGGTACCCTCTATGAATGAGGGTCCACATGAGAATCACAACTTGATAGAATCGCAAGTTTAACTTTATATACTCAGTATTAAATTGAACACATAGATTTGTGGACCAACACACAACTCACAAGATAGATCAAACAATTTTACTCAGTAATTGAAGAATGAAACAATGCAAAAATGGTTTGCAAGTGTGAATGCTTTCATTAATAAAAAGTAATTAGATAATTAATTAAAATTAAGTACAATGGCTAAATAGCCTCATGCAATTTGAATCCATGAGAGGAAATTCGAATTGGTTTGACTCTACTTGACTGAATGGTTAACTGACCTTTTCTAAATCATTATCGAAGTTCATCGGAGTTCAAAATCCTAACTCAAGTGTCTAATTTACTGTTAACTAGTCTAGCTGACTAAGCTATGTGAGTAAATGCACCTCACTTGCATGCAACCATGCAATCCTATCACTAACTGAGTAGAAATGAATGTGAGGGACTAGAACTGAATGTAACTGACTCCTAACCGAGCTTGACTAGTCACCAATTGAACTCAACTAATGGAGGTTGGTATCGACACTCGATTAATCTAGGAGGCTCCTAAACTAATGCTTGCAAGTACAATTAGTGGTAGTTTGCCTCAATTAGTGATCCCCACACTTTAGTAACTGGTACATGTGCCCCAATAAGGCTAAGTGGAACCAATGGTGCTAGTGACTAAAAATAGGATGAAAGGACTTCTGATTTAGACATAGTTAACCAAATTGGACAAGGGAGGATTATAATCCTAACACCCCCCCCTGAATGATAACTTGGAAAATTTGTGGGCCCTAGTAACTAAGACCATAGGTCACCCATTATAGCAAGTAAAGTAACTTCTCAACACAAGGAGTTGGGGAAAAACCACATGGGAAAAAATCCCCCCCTCTAACTAAGTAGATAGAATCAGGATTCAAGTTTGAAAAATTGAAAATATGTTGCTGCAACCTTCAACTCTGTGATGTAGTGAAGCATCATGCATGTTTTTCTATGTACATGTATCTTGGGGCCTGGCATGTATACTTCTCCATCTTCTCCCAAAAATGATGATGGAAGGAAGGAGGAATGTAACCTTTTCCTCTTTCTAGATGAAGAGGTGTATGATCCTCTCTATTCTTCTGAATGTAGTGTGTCTAATCATCCCTTTCCATGTAGTATCTTACAGGGAGTTTTTGCATCTCTCTAAAGGAGGTAATATTACATGACATAGCGCAAGGTTCTTTTTCTTCTGAGTGTCAGATGGATTTCCAGTCATCTTCCTAGCTTCCCGCTTGGGAGTAGGGAGTGGATCTAGATCTGAATCACCCTCAATCTCAATCTCATAAACTGGTATAGTTGGTTCTACAATACTAGTGGAAATTGCAAAAGAAGTAAATGGAATGTTTTTACCTTCCCTTGCAAGTGGCTACTAAGAGTGCAATGGTTTTGAAAATGACATGAAGTGTGAGAACACATATTCCTTGGAGGCATGATTTGCAACACCCTTCGCTATGTTGTTCCCAATAGAGATATATGTGATCTCCACTGAGTCACTACCAAATATCACTCACTTTGGAGAGCCAGTATGAGTCATCTGGTATACAGATAACAAATTTGTAGTTAAGGAGGGCACATAAAGCACATCTTTGAACTTTCCATGTTCAAGATTGATAGAAACCTTCCCTTTGGCTCGAATTTGAATGTTATTTCCCATTTGAATACTAGGACCATCAAAAAACTGCAAGGAAGATAATGATTCTTTGGATGCAACCATATGATTGGAAGCTCCATAATCAATGAGGAAGGCATGTGTTGTTGAGCATCTAGCCTTCAGTGCATGGCATGTCTCTTCATGTTCTTTAGTTTCTTCTCTATGGTCATCCTTCCTTGCACTAGCAATTATACTAGTGTTATGTTTCTTTAGAAGAATTCCCTTCTCATCAAATGTTCTTCTCATACAGGATATTTCTGGATGAAATCCCCTTCCACAGTAAGAATAGAGGGTCTTTCCTTTTCCATTCATCTTGATTCTCTTTGAACCTAAAGGCTCATTTGACTTCTCTTTCTCCATAGGTGACTCATCCTTTTGCTTTCCTTTATCATTCACTACCTTAGGTCCTCCAGCAACTAGCACACTTGATCTTTGGAATATCGGATGATCCCCTTTTGGATCAACTTGTCATGATCCCGGGTGAGAGATTCAATGAAGGAGTTAAGAGTAGGAATCCTCCAATTTGAAGTAGTAAGATTCACTAAATGAAAGGTTGATACAGAGATTGAGTAGTCTGCACCAAGTTTTGAGAGAATGGCAAGGATGAGTTGATCATACTCCTTCTCAACCTTGCACAACTTCAACTAGAACACTAGATGCTTGAATTTGGTGAAGAATTCATTTAATGCTTCAAAATTGGCTGGATGAAGAGAAATCATCTCATTCTCTAGCTGATAGATCCTCAGATCATCCTTCTTATCAAATAAGGAAGAAAGCTTATCCAAAACTTGCTTGGGAGTCTTCAATCCATTGATGTGAAAGAGAATATATTGAGATATTGAGCGACACAAGCATCCATATGCTTCATCAAGCTTATTCCAATACTTTTATTTGTCAACATAATGAACTAGCTTTTCCTTTGTCTCCATTGTGAGTCTGAAGAGTCTTTTGGAGCATAGCTGCATCTCCATGTCCTCCTTCCACTAGTGGTAGTTGAAAGGAGTGAGAAGCTCCATTGGAGGGTCCAGTTAGATGTAGTGAAGGAGACTGAGCTGCTGTAGCAAATGCAGTAAAGGAGACTAAGCTGCTTGTAGTGAATGCAGTGAAGGAGACTAATAAACTTGTAAATCACACAATCAAATAGACAAATTAAAGTCGACAGTATGCACTTTTGGAATTTCCTTCACGCCCAACATAGTTTAGAAAGCAATTTTTATCAACAATTCCTTTAGTTGGGATATTGAGTGGTAAATTCTCCACTTTTGGTGTAGTATTGGAAGGAGGAATGTTGATGTATTTGTAACTTTGGAATGTATCCACTTGTATATAATATGTTGTACCTTGATGTTCCTATCGGGAGAATCATTTGTATTTCATTGTACCTTGATGTTCCTATCAGGAGAGTCATTAATATAATAAAGTAATGTAAAATCAATGAGGTTAACCCTCTGTTGTAAGTCGGGGAAATAGTCCCCACAATTGAGTTAAGGTTAACCCTCCTTGTTGATCGGAGGGTAAAGTCCCCACAATTGTGGGGCACTAGGGTTATTAGACTCTCCTAGAGAAGTCGGCCTTGGTAAGTAATTGTTAAGTGAGGCTGAATTGGAGTGGACATAAAGTAAACAGAAGAATATAAATAGAAGTGAGGCTCTCCTCATTTCTACACACACACACACACACACACTCACTCAACTGGGGTGCATGAGTGAGACAGGAAAATATCTCTCAAGTGGGAGAGAGAGAACAACTATTGGAGATAATATTTTCTGTCATTGGGTTTTACTACTGCCATTGGTTCTCATTCTATCTCTGAGGAATTTTAGGGGTTTTCTCCTCTATGGTTTCCCTGAGGAAAATCTTTGTGTCTCTTGTCTCTTGTGATTATTGATGTGCATGTTATTCTGTCATGGTATCAGAGCTAACCTGTGAAGAAGAAACTGTGCAACTGTAGAAGCTATGGATTCTTACTTTTTGGGTCTCTCTCCACAATCCATCAGCAAAAGGATTCTAGGCTAACTCTCCATTGAAGGGCACATCTTTCTGTCGAAATAGAATTTGATTCTGGACATTTTCAGTTTTTGTTGCGAGAAATTAGGGATTTTCACAGAAGAGGAACTTTTCAGTGAGTCCGGCATAGGATTGATCTCATAATCAAAATCAAATTTTAGATACCAAGGTCGATATTTTTGGTTGGGTAAAACTGGAGGAAAGTCAAACCCTAATTTGATCCTGCACTGGAAAAACCCTAAAATACTAAAACGGGTAGTTTTGGTGCATTTGCTGTATCTCGGGCTACAAAGATCCAAATGAAATTTTGTAAGATGTTCCATATAAGGAACATATTTTACTTTCTTTGGAAAACTTTTCAGACCCTAATGATGAAACAGGGACATGTGGTAGTCCGTACAAGTTTGGTATGCTGAACAGTCTTGAAATAAGTCACCTTGGGAAAACTCTCATAAGTCCCAATTGGTGAAACCAATTATGGTAAAACATGTGGTGTTGGAAAGAGGACAAACATGGTTACCTCAATATGAAATTTCAAACATAGAAGAGGATTACTTTCAGATATACCATAGAAACAGTATTAGGCATTTTTGGAGAAGAAATTGGAAAACTAGGGCTTCCTGTTCCGGGAGCTTCCCTCCACTGTTTTCAGAAAATGAGTACATTGGACAACTCGCCTTGAAGAGGCCTATATTTATATGCAATCAGAAGTTTGAAATTTCAAGTTTTGGAAATTAGGGTTTCTCTGGAAAACCCTAGATCAGCTAGTTCTGAAACCTGGATGGACACCTCAAATCAGTAAGATCTAATCTTTTTCTATTTACAGTTGAGGTTCTCATTTCAAAATGGCTAATCACACCAGCTTGATGAAAAGCTTGGTGAGGTTGGAAACTTCCAAGCATGGAAGTATAGGATCTCACTAGTTCTTGAAGGAAATGAATTGGACACCTACATAAGTAGAGAGGTTCCCCTCTAGAGGGAGATGAGGCTAAAGCCTTACACAAGAAGAACTTGGTCAAGGCCAAGAAGATCTATGGTGATTCAGTCAAGGATCACTTTATACCACAAGTGTCTTCCCTAAAGACACCTAAAGAGATTTTTGATTCCTTGACCAAGCTATTTTAAGGGAAGAACATAAATTGGAAGACGAATTTAAGAAACCAATTGAAGAATGTGAAGATCCAGAATGTAGAGACCATACAGCCATACTTTACAAGGGTCTCTCAAATCAAAGAACAACTTGAAGCAGTGGATGAAGAAGTAGAGAATGCAGACTCTTGTGATAACCAATTTGAATGGCCTACCAGGATCATGGGATTCATTCATTAGAGGAATGTGTGCCCGAAGGAAGTGATTAATTTCAGCAAACTCTGGGAAGAGCACACACAAGAAGAAGCTTGACTCATAATAAGAGAAAAGAAGATGGGAGCAACTGAAGATCAAGATTTCACGATTCAAAGAAGATACCTCAAGCGATGAGGAATACTAAGAACTCAATTCTTGAAGAACCTCTTATCCATCTTAATCATTTGGATAAGAAATGATGTTATTATGAATGAAGAAGATGATGAAGCTAAAAGGAGTCTACCCATGAAACAAATAAAGATAAGTATTCAATTGTCATTTCATGATATTGTTTTGTTATGCATTTGTTTATATTCAGTTGATGTATTATGCATGATAGAATGTTTGCATTAATGATAGTATACTACTAATATGGATGTGATGGGTAAGTAGCTCATGGTTCTATACAACTCTCCATTGCTACTTATCTAGAATGAAATCTCTTTGCTAACTTATTGGATTAGTGCACAATCTCAATGATGTCTTGGTAGAGATGGAAGGCATCTAGAAAAGTTTCCATGAGATATGGATCAATGTTGTATTGGATAAAATAGTTGCATGATTATATCTTTATGCATAAGAATTTACCATTATGAATATGCATTATGAAATGTTTCTAATCATACAACTGGTGCATTTGACTTGTAGGAAAGATCATGTACAATTGCCTACAAAAAAAGAAGGATGAGACTTGTTCCGAATAACAAGTGATGACAGGTCAAGAAAGAATCCAAGATGAAGAATAATATGATGATACGTTAAAAGAAAGAAAGAGGCCTCAAAGACACTCTAGTTATGTGACACTGTTGAGCGGCATCATTGATGCAGAACCTTCCAACTATGAAGAAGTAGCCAAGAAGAAAGGGAAGGAGAATACCAATTCAAGAAGAACGATGTCTAGGATGCAGTATCAAAACCTAAAGGGAAGTCCGTAATGTATTCCATATGGATCTACATGATCCAACATGCAGTAGATGGAAACATTGTTGGATACAAGGAAAGATTCGTAGCACGAGGATTCTCATGGAAAGAAGGTATAGACTACAAAGAGACATTTGCAGCCACTAGAAGTTAAGACACATGACAGACAAAATCATGTGTGCAAATGAAGGAAGGCCTTGTATAAGCTTAGAAGACACCCATGGGATAACACATACATGAGGAGTTTGAAGATCACATAGAGTAATGAAGATATTAACCTTTTCTACAAGGTTGAAGATGAAAGCCTATAGAGGATGACAAGCTCCAGATGGGTGCGAGAAGAAATTTTGAAAAGGTTCAAGATAGAGGATCTTGGTATCCAGTGACCCTAGATGGATTCATAAAATATTAGTAGTAGAGGAAGATACTTGTCACTCTAGTACAGAATGTTTCAATGGATAGAGTATGAAAGGAAGAGGGAGAATGATGCTTCGATTCAAAGGGAGTGACTGTAGAAGATCCTGAGGTTTGACATGGTATGAAAAGATGGATAGCTTACTAATGAATCTAGGATTTACTGAGACTAAAGCAGATTCCAACCTTTTCTTCAAGGTTGAAGGTGTAAGACTAGTGATGCTCCTATTATATGTCGATGATTTGTTCCTGATAGAAAAGAGGAACTCATTAAATTTTCAAGAAGGAGACTTGCTACCACGGGGAATTCACTTAGTGAACCTCTCACATAGCACGTGTGATCATGGGATATTAAATAATACCCTTAATTTCGAGAAATATTGACCCAAAATATTTTTGTTGAAACCCCCTCCCAATACTTAAAACCTCCTCCCCGCCCCTTTTTATACCTCAATCCTTATAAACCACCCTACCCACCCCCACCTTAAACCCCTCATCCCCCCAATACCTACAATATATTGGTTTGATTTTTTATAATTTTAAAACCCACAATATGAACTAATGTGATAGGATATTGGTCAACAAGTGAAGCCCCCGTGCTTGCTACCGAGTTCGACATGAAGGACTTGGATATGATGCACTACTTTCTAGGCATGGAGGTGTGCCAGAATGCGGATGGAATATCCTTGGGACAAGGGAAGTATGTAGTATAGATACTGAAGAGGTTTAGTATGATGGACTGCAAGGCCATGACCACACCTATGACATCGAACATGAAGCTATTGAGTGTTGCTTCATCAGAGACGGCCATGATGTATCGTTAGATGATTGGTTCATTGATGTACCTGGTGGATTTGAGACAAGATATTTTCTTTGCTTTGAGCACATTGAGACATGTTCACCTAATTTCTGCAAAGCATATTCTGTGGTACATGAAGGGTACAATTGATTATGGGCTCAAGTATGAAGCAAATCAGAAGAATAACCTGGAGGGTTATGTGGATTCATATTGGGTAGGCAGTGCCATTGATAGGAAGAGCACTTTGGGGTGCTTCTTCAGTATGTGATCAGGTATGATCTCCTTGTTTAGTAGGAAGAAGTCCTGCATGGCACTGAGAACAACTGTGGAAAAATATGTTGCCACTTTCTCGACTATTTCGAAGGTAGTATGTTTCTTTAGAAAACTACTATTTGATTTGATTGATATGACTTTCATTTTTGTATGATGCAGAGAGGAGCAATGAAGCTCAAGTTTGTGATCCATATTGAGATCTCTCGAAAGAGGGAGAGAGGAGCAGTGAAGCTCAAGTTTGTGATCCATATTGAGATCTCTCGAAAGAGGGATTTCTATCATATCTAGTGAGACAGGTTGTTTGAGCATAAATCCTGGAAAAGCTCGTAGGTTTCTTAGACGTAATAAGTCCTATAGGTTGTCCTCGGATGTAATCGGTCCTGGAAAAGCTTGCAGGTTACCCTTGGACGTAATCATCCTTAATGTGATTCTATGCTAGAAATGGCCTGAGTGAATTTCAAGTAATTCAAGGAGAGGTTTGGTGTTCTCCAGATCGAGGTTCCCTCCAAAGGGAATTGATGTGTCCATTAGCATTTATGACATGGTGGAAGGCTGGGATCTACATGGTCAGATGTAAGTGCAAATATATTATGATGTGATTGTGGGATGTGTTCCCACATGATCAGTGCATATACATTGTGATGTGATTGTCGGATGTGTTCCCACATGATCAGTGCAGAGCCATTCTAATGTGATTACAGGATGTGTACCCACATGCTCAAATATAAGTGCAGATTCATTCTGATGTGATTGAGGGATGTGTTCCCACATGAGGTCGTATGTAAGTGTAGATACTTTCTATCAAGATGAGATTGGATGTAAGTGCAGATCCTTTCTGACAAGATGAGGTCACATGTAAGTGTAGAGCCTTTCTAATAAGATGAGGTCAGATGTAAGTGTAGATCCTTTCTGACAAGATGAGGTCCGATGTAAGTGCAAATCCTTTCTGACAAGATGAGGTTGGATGTGAGTGTTGGGACTTTCTGACATGGGTTTTGGATGTGTTCCTCCCATGATCAGATGTGAGTGTTGGGTGTGCCTTTCTGACATGGTGTTGGATATGTTCCTACCATGGTCAGATGTAAGTGCTGGGCGGGCCTTTTTGACATGGTTCATTCCATAGTTAGATATAAGTGCTGAAGATGATGAAGACCTACATGGAGGCTATTCCTACAACCAACATGAAAAAGGGTTGGCTCTGTAGAACTTCCTGTGACGAGTATAATTGAGAGATATCACCATTTGTTTGAGATGGTGGAAGAAGTGATGATGATCTAGTGATGATCCAAACTTGATGATGATCCAGACTTGATGATGATCCAGACTTGATGATGATCTAGTGATGATCCAGAATTGATGATGATATAGTGATGATACAGACTTGATGATGATCCAGTGGTGATCTAGACTTGATGATGATCCAGTGATGATCTAGACTTGATGATGATCCAGTGATGATCCAGACTTGATGATGATCTAGTGATGATCTAGACTTGATGATGATCTAGAATTTGATGATGATCCAGAGAAGAATACTTGTGTTGATGAATTGTCTCAAAAGAATACCTTCCTATTTAATAGGGAGTGTTGATGTATTTGTAACTTCAGAATGTATTCACTTGTATATCTTATATTGTACCCTGATGTTCCTATCGAGAGAATCATTTGTATTTCATTGTACCCCAATGTTCCTATCGAGAGAGTCATTAATATAATAAAGCCATGAAAAGTCAATGAGGTTAAGCCTCCATTGTAATTCGGGGTAATAGAAACCACAATTGAGTTAAGGTTAACCGTCCTTGTTGATCGGAGGGTAAAGTCCCCACAATTGTGGGGCACTAGGGTTATTAGACTCTTTTATAGAATTTGACCCTGGTAATTAATTGTTAAGTGAGGCTGAATTGTTGGAGTGGGAATAAAGTGAACATAAGAATATAAATAGAAGTGAGAATCTCCTCATTTCTACACACACACACTCACTCAATTGGGGCGCATGAGTGAGAGAGAGAGAACAACTGTTGGAGATCATCTTTTCTGTTTTTGGGTTTTACTGCTGCCATTGGTGCTCATTCTATCTCTGAGGAAGTTGTGGGGTTTTCTCCTTTATGGTTTCCGTAAGGAAAATATTTGTGTCTCTTGTCTCTTGTGATTATTGATGTTCATGTTATTCTCTTAGATAAGATCCTAAGATCATATTGCTTAAATGATAAAAAATCTAACAAGCAATTTTGCTCAATGTTTTTTTTGATCCAAGTATGAATCTGTAGTAGGAGAAGTGCCTTGTCCTACCGAGGATCTGATACCATATTAAATTGAGCACATAGATATGTGGACCAACACACAACTCACAAGATAGATCATACAATTTTACTCAGCAATTGAAGAATGAAGTGCAAAAACGGCTTGCAATTGTGAATGCTTTCATTAATCAAAAGTAATTAGATAATTAATTACAATGAAGTACAATGGCTAAATAGCCTCATGCAATTCAAATACATGTGAGGAAATTCAAATTGGTTTGACTCTACTTGACTGAATGGTTAACTGACCTTTTCTAAATCATTATCGAAGTTCGTCAGAGTTCAAGATCCAAAATAAAGTGTCTAATTCAGTGTTAACTAGTCTAACTGACTGAGGTAGGTAAGTAAAGGCACCTCACTTGCATGTAGCCATGCAATCCTAGCGCTAACTAAGTAGAACTGAATGTAACTGACTCCTAACTGAAGTTGACTAGTCACCAACTGAACTCAACTAATGGAGGTTGGTATCAGCACTCCCAGTGGCTCCTAATTTGTAGGGATTGATCTAGGAGGCTCCTAAACTGATGCACACAAGTGCAATTAGTGGCAGTTGGCCTCAATTAGTGCTCCCCACACTTTATTAATTGATACATGTGTTCCAATTAGGCCAAGTGGACCCAATCATGTTAGTGAATAAAAATAGACTAGAAGGACTCCTAATTTAGACATAATTGACCAAATTGGACAAGGGAGGATTATAATCCTAACACTCACAAGTTCACCTCTATAACTAGAGGTCCATATCATAGGATATATTCTATGAGAATCATGACTTGATATTACTCAAAGGTCCAACCTGACATCACTCATAATTTCCCAGCCTTGATATTACTCACAATACTTTATAACATCATCACCTGAAAAACATGAGGATATAAGACTTGATATTACTCACAGGTCCAGAGAATGACTCTTGATGTTGTAGATTTAACGGGTTGTTGGAATGCTATAAAGATTGCTTCCTTGAGAAATACTATGTACAGAAGTCAAGTATAGACTTTAATTAAATATTGTCTAAATTGTGGAAGCTAACTAATATAAGAGTTTTACTTGCAGTTGTGGCAACATGGGATTTAGAGTAGGAGAAATTAGGAATAAAAATGACTTTCCTGCATAGTATTTTAGAGGAATAAATTTATATGGATCATCCTCAGGGATATAAAAAAAGGGGGAAAGAGAAATTGGTTACAAAGCTCGATAGATCTATGTATGGATTGTACTAGTTGTCAAGGATGTGGTACATAAATTTTGACACCTTCATGAAGTGACAAGGTTTTGGTAAAAGTGAAGTTGACCATTGTGCATAATATAATAGGTTTGAAGATTGAAATTTTATTATATTGTTGTTGTATGTTGATGATATGTTGGTTAGAGGCCCTATCATGAAGAAATTCATTGATCTTAAGGATCAATTAGCTAAGACATTTGAAAAAAAGGACTTAGAGAGCAAAAAAACCAAATTTTTAGGATGAAGATACACAGGGATAGAATAAGAAGGAATATTTGGTTAAGTCAAAAGTCATACATGGAAAATATCTTACAATTTTTTAATATGCAAAAAAAAATAGCACCCCACTTATTGCACACTACAATTGTTTTCCAAATCATTGCCCTAGCACAGAAGAAGGGGATACAAGCATGTATCGTGCACCATATTCATCAATAATAGGGAAACTTATGTTGTTTGTGGTGAGAACTAGACCAGATATTGTCCAAGTAGTGAGATTTGTTTACAGGTTCATATGAACACTATTAATTAGCATTGGATTGTTGTGAAGTGTATATTGAGATACTTACGGATAACTTCATATGTTTTTATATTATATGGATAAAAAAATTACATATTAAAGGTTTTCTATATTATTATTTTTCTGGATATAGAAATGGAAAAAAATCTACTACATGATATACTATCACTCTTGTTGGTGAAGTTGTAAGTTGGACATCTAAGTTGCATCTAATGGTGACTTTATCAACCAATAAAGAATATTATGTGGAAGCAATTTACATCGACCTATGGTGATTTATTGACGACTTTAGGATGATGCATGGGAAGATCACATTGCACTTTGATAGTAAAACTAATATTCACTTAGTGAAGCATCTAACTTTTCATGATCACATGAAAACTATTGATACCAAGTTCCATTCCATAAGGATTATGGTGGAAGAAGGTAGGATCTTGTTAGAGAAAATTAATTTTTATGAGAATAATGTAGATATGCTTACAAAATTGACTAGGATGGAGAAATTTGAATGGTGCAAAATTTCTCTAGGATTTTTAAAAATGTGATGAAGGAAACATTAGGAAATGGAACATGAGTGGAAAACACAATTAAGGAACTTCATTTATATCGACTTCAAGTGGGAGAATGTTAGTAGGTGCAGTCAATATCCATACATTTGAATTTTTTTTGTAGAGTGGTAACTGACTATCCCCACTTGTGATTCATGTACACCGGATGCAGTACACGAGGGTGCATAGATAATTCCCTTATGACCATGGTTTGTAGCTAGATCCACTGAGGGAAAAAATTCTACAATATTCTAGTGTATTTTAGTGCCTTTTGGAACCCACTTATGTATTGTATAAAAGGGAGGTGACCTCTAGCATTGTATCACAAGATAAATCATAGTAAGCTTTTTGCTAAGTAATAATAAAATATTGAAGCTTCCATTTCCCCATGGTTTCACCTACAAAAAAAATGATTTCCATGTAAATATTGAGTTGTGTTATTATTGTTCTTTGCTTCTATTTTTTTATATTTTTCTAATATTTATATGATAACTCTATTACATGATTCCAGTTCCACCACTCACTAGGATTTCCCCCATAATCCCATAGTATTGGTTTCTCTTTGGGTGAGACAGTCTTCCCTTTCAGAAGAATGGAAATGTTAAGATATCTAGACTACATTGGACCTTTATTGACCCTTGCATGAGAACCCTAGTCTTATCATATCACCAACAAATGTTTTTTCTATCAAGACCATGCGTAAACATGAAATACTGGCAAGATTGATAAGGGAATTTATTATTATAAGATCAAAAATTGATTGGATAATAGGTTTGATGGTTTTCTATTGCAATTGGAAGAGTTATAGGAATGGAAATTGGAAATAGTTTGCTTATATGATGGACCCACTAATGACTAGTATGATGTTTTTTGGTGTGATTTTTTTGTAATCCTTTATAAGTGTCTGAAAAGACTTGCGAAATCACCAAAATATAGATATCAAAAAAGGAAAAATTATTTGGTGGAATCTTGATAATCTTGTATCTTTACATTGACTCAATCATCAAATCAAGTGAGGGGTGGAATTATTGATAGATAACATTATCGATGGATACATTATATAATGTGCTATAGAATATAATCAATCTTTGTCTAGAGTGGAGGTGGTGTTTAAGAAAGGATCCCCAATATGACAATAAGGGAGATCCCACTATAGATTAAGATATGGTTGGTACAATAATGAATATTTTCATTTATGCCCATGACCATGGCCAAGTAGATGCCTTATTCCATGGAGGAGTGGTTGGAGAAAGTGTTGGTGAGTTGAAACATGTGAAATATTTAAAAATCACCCACTAAAATTTCAAAACCCCTTAAATTTCATCCATGGGATAAATTTCGTCCCTAAAATTTCCCTTGTTTCAAACCGAAAAAAGCTATAGTTGATGTTCAAATGAATCAAACTATACATAGGTATTTACATCTGACGGTTCAAATCCCACAAAATATTTTCTACAACCAATTGTTCACTACCATCTATTAAATCAACATGTTGCTGGAGCTACCAAACAAAACATCATTTACAGACCAACTGACAGCAAGATCTATTCAGCAAGACAAATCCAGACTCCCAAGAGGATACAAAAACAAACCATGATAACAATAGGAAAAAATAAAAATATTTAAAGATCATAGAAAGGGAGAGATCCTGGAGAAACCACACAATTTTCTTTCCATTATTCAAACTGGAGAATACCTTCAAGAAAACATATCCTCGTCTTTGACAAAACATTTGCCTATAGATTAAATTCCCTAAAAAAATTGTGCAAGGAGATATAATGAAAATAATATTAGAGCCTTCAAACATGAATTTCCCTCCAATCTAGCAAAATAAATTGAATCTGACCCTTGGATTGAGCCCAATCCAACACAATTTTTCAATCTCCAGCAACTTGCAAGGACTAAATATTTCTTTCCTAGGAAAAGAAGAGAAGGCCTCCAAGGGATAAAATTCCATTGCTATTGTTTGATCCATAACCACATCCCATCCATAACTTAAAGTAATGATTGGTGTATAGGAACAACACCATCCCACCAAATATCATCCCTAAAAGCTTTGATGCGCTATACAAAGGACAAACAGATAATGAAAAACAAAGAAGGTGGAGTAATGCTTCAAATCTTAAGATACTTGGCCACCATAAAATTCTTGGAGTCACTTAAAACAATCTTGATGATATTTTCAATTATAACATGGCGCTTTTCAAAGAGAGTGAGTTTTTGCTGCTTCCAAATAGCCCAACAAACATAGATAGGGAGAGAAGACCAAGAGTTGTCCACCAACATCCAATGGAAAAAAAATATGATCAAGAGAGCCTGTCCTCCAACAATTATTAAGGCATAAAGTCTTGAATAGTTCTTCACATGCCTTCTTCGTGTTGAAATTTTTGAGATTTTGTTGAGTTTTGATCTTTATTTATTTAAGTGTGAAGATACTAAATACTTGAATCAATAGAACATTCGATCGCATAAAACATTCAACTATAACATAGTATATATCCTAGGGAAAACCCTCAAAAAATGAGGATGAAAAAAACCAACAAATCTACAAAGTGTAATTATGATGGATATCAGGGAATGTCTTTTACAATAGTAGATTGCTTTCGGCACTCTGGGTGCAACATAAGACAATATTGAGCAGTAGAGAATAGAGATCAAATAGATGAGATTTCCAATGGGTCCAACAAATTAATAACTAGCAAGAATCACCACCATGAAAGGTGTGGCGAATCATTGCATGGGAAATTATCCTCCCATGCAAACTATAGCGAATTTCCTTCTTGGATATTCGGTGTGAACCTTGGTTTCTTCAATCCTGCATAATCAAAATGCACCATGAATTTCTTCTTTAACATTAAATCATTCATAACTATATTCAAAGTGAAGTCACATCTTGTCTAGGTGTAGGATCACTTAGTTAACATGCTAACTTAAGTGTCATCATGCAATAGGTGTAACTCAAGTGTCGTCTTTTAGTTTAACTAAATTCTTGTCATACAAAATAGTTTAGTTAACTAGTTCCTTTTGATTGAAACTTTAGTTAACTATTCTTAACTTAAATCATGTTGATTGATTTACTAAAGGGATCATTGTGATTTCTCTTTTAATTAACTGATACATACAATGTTCCTTTAATTGAAGCTTTAACTAAGGCATACATTGTTGCTTTAATTAAAGCTTTTACAAATCGATTTCTATTGAATTCTATGCTAAAGTAATTCAACTTAGAGGTGACCAGTATCTAAAGGATACTTAATAGAAATTGGTGGCCATGGTTAGTATTACGTCACACAACATTAATGCTTCAACATGCAAAACATTTACCTATATAACTAGAGGTCCAACCCATGTGTACCTCTATAACTGGAGGTCCACCTCAACACATGAGAATCTGAATTGACACAAAAGTCTTGAGCCTTTTCCAACAAGACTTCACAACATCATCACTTTGATATATGAAATAATTCAACTCAACACATGAGGAAGAAACTTTTACATGGAAGGCTTACCTTAGCGCATGAGAATCTGACATGACACACAAGTCTTTAGCCTTGTCCAACAAGAATTTACAACATCATCAATTTGATATATCAAATAATTCACCTCAACACATGAGGAATAACCTTTTACACATAAGGATTAGTCATTCTTGAGTCCAACCCAATAATTCTACTCCAAGTTCTTGATTCCAACTTAGACTTCCTACCTCAACACATGAGGCCCAATCCTAGATGCATAATATTGGTTTGGAGAATGACTCATGATGTTATATCTTTAAAAATCCCTCTTATGGAGGGACACATTCTCTACCATACCAATATAATCTTAGAAGTACCTATACTTTGTCACTGATAGAGGCTTTGTTAACACATCTGTAATCTGCTCATCAGTAGCAATGTATGAAAGTTTCATTGTATCTTTATGGACCATGTCTTTGATTAAGTGATACTTCATCTCAATGTGTTTCAACTTATCATGAAACAAATTTATTTTGGAAGTCTTGATGCAGCTTTTAATTGTCACAGTGAATGAATGTAGTGTAATGTACCAACTAAGAGAGTTGGCACACTAACTAAGGCGCTTTAACAAACAATGGGATAACTGACCCAAAATAAGATCTGATCAAGGTTTAGGGGTTTTTTTAAAAGATCAAGGAAATATTAAGGATCATGTTTTTATTAGGATTCTATTCATAATTTACTGGGACCTTTTATGGTTTCAAAATCAGCAAGGATGAAGTTTACTTCCAAGGATCTTGGGAACTCCAGCATATGCAAACTAAACCACTTTCTTAACATTTTCTATCAACCAATGGTGATGGATTTTGGACTTGGAGAGGATTATGGACATAAAATATTAGTTAACCAATCCTTGGGATTCACACTAGCAGGTTTGAGGATTTTTTTGAGAAGGTTTCAAAGGAAAACTAGTGAAAGTGACTTCTAGGACTGATCAATTGACTTAAATTTAGCATGACTCAAATAATTAAAGGAGGTTTTTATCTATCCATTTCAGTGATGGAATTTGTTAATTAATTTTTTAATGAATAGAAGCAAGTGGAAGAAGTGAATTTTCATTTATTATGAATAATTAATGACTCAAACAATGAAACTAGCTCAATTTATGTAGAAATCTAGCATAGGTGCACACAATAGGACATAAATCAGAATTTTATTTATAGCAGAAATAGAATGAAAATATGATATATGATATTATATAAATTGGAACATTCAGAGGTTGAATTACACCAAAAATTTATTTCAAGAATGAGAGAGAAGACTGAAAGAATCCAACATGAGAAGAAGACTAGAAGCATGAAGAATTGGACTGGAAGGCTTCTTCAATCATTGTAACATGATATAAATTCAATGGATCTTATAATAGGACCTAAAATAATATCAATTATGAATATTGAATTTCCTCATCCACATAATAGAAGAAGAAGCACATCTTTGGTTTGGACTAGGGGCACATCTCTCAATTCTAGAGGCAAATAGATCTCAAATCAATACACAAATTGTCAAAAGATATGAAAGTGGTGCACTCTTATTCCTTTATAAAGTGAGTTAAATTATTTATTAGGTCATATAGGCTATTTTTCCCTCATGAGGAAGGTATGACTTTCTTGCGTTCCGATATTTTCTTTTTTTCTTTCTGTTTTTATTGCTTTGTACTGCTTTGTTGCTTTATCATTCTTTTATTCAAGCTTTATTATACTTTTCTACTTTTGGCCTTCTTTATCTTTATTTCTAATTTATCTTGTTTTTATTCCTTTACCTTGATTTACATTGCTTTCCTGCTTTTTACTACTTTCTTTCTTCCTTCTTTATGCCATCTTTCACTGCTTTATCTTGTTTCCTTTTTTTTTCTTACTTTCTAGCTTCAAGGTGCTTTCTCCTTTCTTTCTTTTCTTGCAAGATAACATGATTTCTCCTTTATTCCTTTGTTTTAAAGGATCCTTTGGTAAAACATGATCCTCTTAATTCTCCTTCATGGCCCATTGTCTCCATTATTTTATTATAATAAAAACTTATTCATAAAAATAACTTATCCAAAGTGCATCTTCAAACATTAGGAAATAATAATTACTACTTCTAATTAATTGCCTTGTTTCAAAATCTAATCCCAATTATTTAATGAACTTTTCTCCTAAAAGAATATGTACTTAATGGCTAATTTGATGATACATATGCCACCAAAATGGGGACATGAGAGTCCTCTCCTCCTAAAACTTGCTTGTCCTCAAGCAAGGGAAAATATGAATGATGAAACATTTGGACACTTTTCCACAAACTTCTACAAGTTGATGCATACACCATTTGAACTTCATCTCCTTCATAGACGACTCCTTTGGAAATATTTCATTTTTCATCCTTCACAATCAACTCATGAATGACCTTGCTTTCAAAATAGTCCATGTTTAATTGTGTTGCAAGGTTTGTATTGAACTTGAACAAAACATGAAGAATGGACAACCTCTTCTTGAAGCACTTAGAATGGGAATAATAATGCTTTGGTAAACTTCCATTCATATGAAAAAGAGGATATGTGTTGTATATTGTTATATTTTCTTAACATATGATTAGATTATCTAGGATATTTATCTAAAATAATAACAAGTAGAACCGAATGCATAAGATATAAAAGATACATGAGACACAAATATTTTCACCATGACATAAACGAGAAAATCCCACAAACTTATTTAGAATAATAATATGATATAAGGTAGTAATGTCACATCCCCTCCCATTCACTAGAGAGGGAACATGATCATTACCACTATCTAACCGATGCAGGAGCATCCATCTTGAAGTTCATTGAATTATGTATGTATTTTGATGGATTCCTGATTTTTGCAGCAATATATAGAGGAATAAATTCATCTTGCATTCAATATATTCAATTCCATGTGAAAATTATCTAAATTCCCAATAGTAGAGAAATTGATCCTATCAGTGATCATGTAATGTCCCCATTCAAATAATTGCATAGCAGGAAAATTCCATCAATCCTACTAGTTCCCTAGGTTGGGTGGAAACATTGGGAATTTAGTAAGGGAGATAATAAATGGTGTTTATACATTAGAAGGAATAAATATTTATTTAATGGATTTAAAGAAATTAATTCAAGTGGAAAATGAAATGGCTATGGAGAATGGAGACACATGGAGACCATGGGGCCCACTCAAGCTAGAATTCCTATGTTAAATGGCATTGTCCTCTTGCAATCTTGAATCTATGGGAAGCCTACTGTTTTTGGATGGATTATAAGGTTAATATACTTGTAAATATACTTCATATGTCTAATTTTGGATGAATTGTAACTTACATGGGGAGAGGAAGAGCCAAATGGGAGTTTCATGGACACTTGGCTAGATTCCCCTTACATTTATGACATCTATGACACCAATGACGGAGATTCTATGAGAGTTATGAAACAAGTCAGATATGAAGGCTGAAATATGAAATATATGACATGTAATTCCTGAATAGATCATCTTAGAGGGCACTCATGGTAGTTGGAGAAATCCAAGAGGCTCCTACTCGAATTTGGGAGAAGAGGGAAGGTGAAGAGAGAGGCCACATGACATAGTATGAGAAGCCACACCAATTCATCTTGGCTTTGTTTTATGGATGGATTTGGAACCTTAGAATAAAAAGGCCATGAGAAGGCCCTTTTGATCATTTTTGAAAATTGTTATTGTGAAGAGAGAGAGCTAGTAGATGACTAGTTCACGCCTTAGCCAATTCCGAGGGTGAAAGATTCCCATCCTAGTTGGTGTTTGGAAAGGTCACTCATGTATTTCAATGATATTAAATGGAGTAATAATTTATAGGTGCAAGCTAAATCAACTCTTGGACATATCAAGTTCATCTTGTTCTTCCTTTCATCTCAAGTTTTCTCACCATATTTCAGCTCTATGGAGTGAGGCGCAGTTGGTGAGCTATTCATCTCTTTGAGGGATATTCTCTTGATACACTATTTTTTATTATGATTTAAATGATATGATATTTAATTTCAGAAATATATCAGTTATAAATGCCAATAAATATCATGTATTATTTCTCAATAATGAAGAAACAATGTCATTTCCCCAATGCCTTGTTGTAAACTATTGTAATCTTGACGGATTCGAATAGATGTATGAAATATTGATGATTTATGAATGAATGGAATTTAATTAAATTATATTATGGTTTTGATGTTCATTAAATAAGAATTTGTGTCCATTGGGTCGAATTTCATAGCAATTGGAGCAAACTACACCCCATTTCCCCAAGGGTCCAAAACTAGTTTTTTATATCTGATTGAAAAAGGTGATAACAGACATGGGAGGTCGATTTGTTATGCATATGAGTCTATGATAATGTATTATACACATAAAATACTTCAATTTAAGAATTCAAGTGGGTTTCTGCACATTTGGGAAGCCATCTCTACCAATTACCCCGGGGGGGGGGAATTTGAGCCCAAAATTGCCAGTAAAATCATCTATCTTATTTAGAATTCAGTACAGACTTACAGAAGTGATTGGAGGGCCATAATACATCCTTGAACATAAAAATTAAGTTATTATATCATTCATACACCTTATCTGAATATTTGGGAGCAATTGGGCTGATTTGGAGACTAAGACACTAAAACTAGTCAAGAGCCAAAATTGTGAAAAAATTGGAAAATTGGGCATTTTGGAAAACATTTAAAAAAGGGAAATTACAGATCAATTCAATGGTCTATGAAGAAATATATCCTAGGAGATATAATGGTGGAGAAAAATCGATGGTCACAATCTTTCAAACACACAGCATGGCTAATAACCACATCCAAACACAGTCATCCCACTAACATATGGATTATTGGACTTACTCAGCCAAGCCAACATAGGGATGCACTACACAACAAAATGCAAGATCTGGGTATGAATAACAAATTTATTAGGAACCCAAATTGACATGAAAATTGGGGGAAATAACCCAAATGACCCAAATCATTCAGAAAACATTGGATGGCCTTCCAAAGGAAAAATGTCCACTTTTCACACCCAAATCATTCAAACCAAACGAGGAATTCCTACACAACAATTAAAAGTTTTGGGATTGAAGTAAAATATCATGGAATCCAAAAAAATAATGGCAATCGGGGAACGATAGCCATATGACCAAAATCAACTTCCCAGAATTTTCAATAGCTTCATGTGGGTGAAGATGGCTCAAAAACCACACTAAAATTGTGGTTCCCTCTTCAATGCACTGGGAATTGACAAAAATGATTCTCCAGCCATGGGAGAATGTAAAACAAATGAAAAATCATGCTGGGAAAAAATAGAGGATGGAGGACTGAGAAGAAGAATAACCAGCTGCATGATTTCCCCCCGTGAATGAAGGATGGATGATCAAAACATCCCCTGTCGCTCCTCAAAATGTGAATGCACGAGGGAATGGGCATAGGTTTTTGGGTGTTTTATTTTGACACATGGTTTTTCCCCAATGGCTCAAGGTTAAACATTCTCCCTCCCTATTCCTTGTGAAATCATGCCGCCATCTCTTTAACATTGTGGTGCATATCTAGTTGTGGTATTCTATTAATTGCATAATTACATGATATTCATAAATATATATACTGTGCTTGACTTAGCACCATAAATCGTAGGCATCAACCTTGATCACCTATATACAAAACATCAATCAATGGTAGGGCCTTGGCCTTGAGCTCCTTTCCATGATTCCATACAATATTTACATCATGTACAATCAAAATACCATGGGTTGAAAACCGGGGTGTTACATTCCCCCCCCCCTTCAATAGCACTGTCCTCAGTGATTTACAATAATTTAACAATTGCTACACTAAAACCGCCCTTAGTGCTCTGCAAATTTGAACAAAAAAGGATGTGTCAATCATATGGCATCCTCCATCTCCCATGTATCCTCATCAGGATCATGGTGCTCATTCTGCAGTTTCACTTGTCCAATGTTATGATATGGAACTCCTCCTTGGTCCCACTAAGTGTTTGTATTGCGCACGGACTCCTCCAAGTCCTTGATTTTAAGCATAAGCACACACCACTGAATCTTTTCCTGGTCTTGGAGAATCCTTGTCCACATCTTGGAACATCTCCAATTTCTTTGGCATCCAGCAATACCTATGCTCATAACCAAAGCAATGAGTCAATTCCCATGTTAGTATTCACAATATTTTTCCAAATCATAGATGAATCACATGCACATGTATACTGACATGAAATAAACAAGAAGTTTCTAAGTGAACCAAATACTTATCTTGCATAAGTATCTTATTTTGGTTCCATAGGTTTCTGAATGGGCTTAATACAATCATAGCACTCACAATCCTACCCCACCCCATAGCTAGGCGTGCATTAAAGGGTAGCCAAATTTATGCCAATCCTCGGATCACCTAAAATATCTTTCAACCGAGATTTGACAGCTATGCCTTAGACATAACCCGGTAGGTTAACCTTTTGATTCACGTCATATCTCATCCCATAATCAATTGTACCTTTTAGGTACCTCAATATATGCTTTGCAGAAACTAGGTGAACTTGTCTTGGATCCATCAGGAACTAGCTCAAGGTATTCACAACAAATCATATGTCTATTCTTGTGTTCATGAAGTACACCAATGATCAAATCATATGATGATATATCATGGCATCAACTGACTATGATGAAGCATCACAAAGTAGCTTCAAGTTTGATGCCATGGGTGTGGCTATTTCCTTGCAGTCCATCATCTCGAACCTCTTCAGAATATCTAATGTATACTTCCCTTGACCAAGGAAGACTCCATGTGTACTATGCCACACCTCCATGCCTAAGAATTAGTGCACCATCCCTCGGTATTTCATCTCGAACTCTGTGGCAAGTCTCCTCCTTGCATATTTAATGAGTTTCTCTTCACCTTTAAGGAACATGTCATCGACTTATAACATGAGCATCACTGGTATTTCGACTTCAACCTTGAAGTAAAGGTTGGAATCTAATTTACTCTCAGAAATCCTAGGGCCATCAATAAGTTGTCCATCTTGCGATACCATGTCAAACCTAAGAATATTTTGCAGTCACTACCTCTGAAGTGGAGCATCATTCTCCAAATGGATAATATATGATTCAGTGAAGGACAACTTTATGTCCATGATTACTCTGTTGAAGACCGCAAATGAATGTTTTGATGTATTGACAAACCTTTATGAGAAGAATCCCCTGAGTCAAAATATGGAATTAACGAACAAGATACGAGACACCAAGATGGATAAGGATGAGATAGTGGCCTCTTTATTCATCAAGATCTCTTAGGTAAGAGATCAAATTGCTAGCATTGGAGTTGTGGTGGATGAATATGATCTCTTTCAAGCCACTATTGATGGTCTCCCATCCTCATGGGAGACATTATTGGCTATGGTTAATGGTTAAGAGGTGAAACCTAAATTTGAGATGTTGTGGCATTACTACCTTCAAGAGGAAGGGAGAATCTAGAGGAAGGCTGTGTGCACTAAAGAATAAAATATTTCTCTCACAGCAAGGATGAATAAAAGAAGGAAACCCTTCTTTCAAAAGAATTTCTTTCACCCAAATAAGGAGTACAACAAAGGTTTTGATAATTCAAAATCTAAATGCTACAACTGTGAAAAGAAGGGCCATTTGTCAAGGGAATGCAAAGCAAAGCAAGGAGGATGGAATTTTTCATGCTTCTTTTGCTATAGAAAATGTAACTACTCAGAAGAATGCATCCAAATAAAGGGAGACAAGAAGGGAGTATTACCTTGTCCAGTCCCTTTCGAGATCCATCATCACAAGTGAATATACATGGTTGGTTGATAGTGTTTCATCTAAGAACATTACATGATATAGGAGCACCATCTCTAACCTAACGTAGAAAAAGTTCACATGCAAGTTAGAGTTGGGGGACAACAAAACCTATTTAATCCAAGGAGTTTGAATCACCTATTTCTAGCTGAGCTCAAGGGATATTATAAATTTGGAGGACATTCTATATGTTCTAGGCTTGGAGAAGAACCTTCTAGTAGTTTTGATTCTTGAAGATAAAGGCTTTCGATTTATATTCATGGATAATTAAGTACTATTATGGCTAGAGAAAAAATACCTAGACTTTGTTGGAGTGATTGGAGTTGGAGAGGGAGGTCTCTACAAGGTACCTAGGAAGTACATTCAAGATATGGTTAACACAACACTATCAATCCATGTGAGTTATGGCATTGGAGGCTTGGTCATCTCCACTATAAAGTTCTACTAGGATTACAAAATATGGTAAAATGTATGCTCATATTTTATTTTGAGCACGACAGTGTTTGTAGGGGTTGCACGCTTGGGAAGAATGTTAAGAATTTTTTTTATAGAAGTTCTATTAGATATGAAGGGATTTTAGAGTTATTACATTCTAATGTATGTGGCCCCATGTCATCCCCCTCCCTTAGTGGCTACTTATATTATGTATTGTTCATAGATGGACTTTTTAGAAAGTCATGGATTTATTTCCTAAAGGATAAGAGTGAAACTCTTAGCAAGTTTAAAGAGTTCAAGGACCTAGTTGAAAATGAGACAGGAAATCACATATGTGCATCAAGGTATGATAATGGATGTGAATTTGATTCACTTGCATTTAATGATTTATGTAGTTAGTCGTGGATATGTAGACAATTGATGGTACCCTACAACCCCCAACAAAATGGGGTTCCCTAAAGGAAGAATATAACCATATTTGAGGCTACAAATCCATGATGCATGATCAAGATTTATCTATCTCATTATGGAAGAATGCATCAGGAAAACAATTTATATCCAGAATAGAATCCCACATGCTATTTTGGAATAGAATACATCAGAAGAAGTGTTCACTAGTGAAAATCAAGATATCTCACAATTAAGGATTTTTAGTAGCCTAGTAAACATTCATATATTGAAAGAAAAGAGAACAAATATGGATCCTTCTTGAAATAAGGCCACCTTTGATGGATATAGAGAGTCATCCAAATCCTACAAAATATATGTTCCAGGTGAAAGAAACATTGAAGTTAGTAGGGACATACATTTCATGAAGTCAGTAGGGATGTGGCATTTCATGAATTCAGTAGAGATGTGATAAAATGAGCTTCAGTATGATACATAAATGGATGAACATGAGAATCCCATGATGTAGGACCTAGATTCTAGTTCTTACCATCTAGATTCTAAGAGGGAGAAACCAAAAGAGTTCTCAAATTCGCTAGCTCTTGATGAAACAATAGAATTGGTTGATGAACCTCCATCTAAGAGGAGGTATGCATGGTGCTGAGATATTCTACAAGATGCAAAGAGGCATGGAGCACCATTAGGCTCATTCAGAGAGAAAACAAACCTGATAGATACTCAAGGTATGTTTCAGAAATGAGTCACATTAGTGATTCAAAGCATACCACGTATGACAAATTTACCAAGCCGCAAGTCTAGAAAGATGCAATGGGAAATGAATACAAGTCTATGATGAATAATGATGTTTGAAAAGTTCTTCCTAAACCTAAAGGGAAGTCGATAGTTATAACTTCCATATATATTTATAAGATTAAGCATGTTGTTGATTCCAGTATTGAGAAATATAAATCCATATTTGTTACTCGAGGATTCTTCCAGAAAGAAGACCTATAATATGATAAGACATTCGCTCTTGTGTCTAGGTACACCACTATTCGAGCTATGATCTCAGTTGCATATGTTCTAGGATGGAAGATTCACCAGTTGGATGTGAAGACAACCTTCCTTAATGGTGATGTTGAGGAAGATGTTTATATTCAACAACTTGAGGCTCAATTTGTAGTTCATGGGAAAGAATCCCATGTTTGAAAACTAAAGAAATCTTTGTATGGGATTAGGAAAGCCCCAAGGCTTGGTATTAGATGATTGAAAACTATCTTTAGATATTGGTATTCTCCAAGAGAGTAGCTGATACAAACTTGTACTTCAATGTAGAGAAGAACCAACCATTAATAATGGTTCTATATGTGGATGATTTGTTCCTTACTAGAGATGACCATCTAATTTATTGGGAGGGAGATCACTTATGAGTTCAAGATGAAAGAGTTAGGTATTATGCACTACTTTCTTGGACTTGATATTTGGTAAAGAAAATATGAGATATTTCTATCTGTATAGAAGTACATTGTTGACATATTGTATAGGTTTGTCATGATGGATTGCAAATCCATGTCTACACCAATGGTTTCCAATTTGAGGAAAATACATGAGACTGATACTAGATCAAATCTAGAGAACCCCAATTTGTATAGACATGTTATTGGTTTGTTGATGTACCTGATACACTCGATACTTGACATATGTTATGTTGTGAGTATTTTGAGTCAATTTATGTATGACCTAAGACACACACATTGGGTTGCTACTAAGCATGTCCTTTGGTACCTTCTGTTGAAATATTGTAACTTCGAAGAATATTCTATATGTATCTTTTTGTGGTCCCCGATGGTCCTACCGGGAGAACCACTTGTATTACTTTGTACCCCGATGCTTCTAATCAGAATAACTAATACGATTCATGAGGTAGTCCCCTCTAATTGTAAAGGTGGGTCATTAGCACCCCAGTGTGGTTACTTGAGCCTACGTGTGTAACTCGATCCTACATGATTAACTCAATCCTACATGTTGGATTTAATTATTAAAGTGAACGGATGAATATAAATAGAGGTGTGGCACTCCTCATTTGAAACACACACTCTCACTTGTGTAGTGCATTAGTGGAGGAGAGAGAATTAGCAGGAGAAGGAGGAGGATCAGTCTTTGATCAGCCTTTTGGTTTTATCTTTTTTTTTGGGGGCATCTATATTGAGGAAGCTTTTGCTAGGTTTTCCCCTTTAGGTTTTTCCCAAGATAAATCTTTGTGTTATTTTTTGTATGGTTGTGCTTGTCTATCTTTCAGTGATCTTTTGGCTTATGGTTATGCTGTTATGATGCTAAATATTTTAAGATCTGATATAACCATTAAAAATTCAACATGGTATCAGAGCCACCCTGAAAGAAGACATTGTGCAGCTACATAAGTTAGGGATTATTAATTTTTTGGTCTCTCTCCACAATCGATAAACAAAATAAAGCTAGGCTGACTCTCCATTGAACGACACATCTTTCTGTCGAAGCAGAATTCGATTCCGAGCATTTTTAGTTTTTCGTGCGAGAAATTAGGGCTTTCTACAGAAGAGGAATTTTTGAGTGAGCCCAACATAGGATTTATCTCCTCATATAAATGGAATTTTAGAGACCTGGTTCAATATTTTTGGTTGGGTGAAACTCCAGGAAAGTCAAACCCTAGTTTGACCCCGAGCTAGAAAAACCCTAAATACTAAAAATGATAGGTTTAGATACATTTTCTATATCTCGGGATTGGCGAAGGAACAAGAGTTGAAAATTTCAAAGGTCGAGTATAGCATTCCGATGTACATTTTGTTAAAACTTCAGCCTTAGATTCACTATATTTTGGGAGATATGATCCCTGCAAGTTAAGGTTCCGGCCTCTTCCAGGATTCATCCCCAAACAGGACACCTAGGGAGAATTGATATATATTGGGATACAAATGCCCAAATTAAATTTCAGAAGATGGCCCAGAAAGGGCACAGATGGAAATTTCTATGGTCTGAATTTTAGACTCAGAAGATGAAACAATGACATGTGGAAGTCCATACAACTTCGCTATTCTGAACAGCCCTGTAACAGGTCACCTTGAGAAAATGATCATAAGTCCCAATTGGTGAACCCAATTCTGATGAATACTATGGTTTTAGAACAGGGACATGTGAGGATACCTTAGTACAAAATTTCAAACATAGAGGAGTAGTCATTTCAGAGATAGCGTAGAAACAGTATTAGGCATTTTTGCAGGAGAATTTGGAAAACTTAGGTCTTCCTGTTCTGGGAGCTTCCCTCCACTGGTTTTAGAAAAGGAGTACATTGGACAGCTCAACTTGAAGAGATATATATTTATATCCAATTAGACATGAAATATTCAAATTTTTGAAAATTAGGGTTTCTATGACAAATCCTTGATCAACCAGCTCTGGAACCAGGACGAACACCTCAAATCGGTAAGATCTAATCTTTTGCTATTTCCATTTGAGGTTCTCATCAGCTTGATGATAAGATTAGTGAAGTTGAAAAATTCCAAGCATGGAGGTATTTGATATATCTAAAGAAAATGAATTGGACACCTACATGAGTAGGGAGGTTCCAGTTCCAGAGGGATATGAGGCTTAAAGCCTTATACCAGAAGAACTTGGACAAGCCCAAGAAGATCATTGCTGATTCAGTCACGGATCAAATTGTACCACAAGTGTCTTTGCTAAATACACCTAAAGAGATGTTTGATTCCTTGACCAAGCTATTTGAAGAAGAAAAAGCTTGACTCCTAAGAAGAGAAGAAGAAGATGGGATCAATTGAAGATCAAGCTCTCACCATTCAAAGAAGATCCCTCAAGCAATGTGGAATATGAAGAACTCAATACTTGAAGAACCTATTATCCATCTTATCATTTGGATAAGAAATGATGATTTAATAGATGAATAAGATGATGAAGTAGAAGGATTAATAAGGAGTATACTGAAAAAGAAAATAAAAGATAAGTATTCAATTGTCATTTCATGATATCATTTTGTTATGCATTTGATTATATTCAGTTGATGTGTTATGCATGATAGACTGTTTGCATTAATGAGAGTATACTACTAATATGCATGTGATGGGTAAGTAGCTCATGGTGCTATACAACTCTCCATTGCTACTTATCTAGAATGAAAGCTATTTGCTGACATATTGGTGCACAATCTCAATGATGTCATGGTAGAGATGGAAGGCATCTAGAAAGTTTCAATGAGATATGGATAAATGTTGTATTGGCTAAAAAGTTGCATGATGCATAAGAATTTGTCGTTATGCATATGTTTAGTGAAATAGTTCTAACCATGCAACTGGTGCATTTGAATTGTAGGAAAGGTCCTGTACAACCTCCTACAAGAAAAGAAGGATGAGACTTGTTCCAAAGAACAAGTGATGAAAATTCAAGATTCACTCCAATAAACATGAATCTGAAGCTCCCAGGGTCAGAGACACCATGACGTAAGAAAGAGCTTCAGAGAGTGGTAGATCCACCTCGAAGGATGAAGACCACCATGGGTACGAGATATAACTCAAAATGAAGAAAAGAATGGCGAGACTTCCAAACCAAATTAAGAGGCCTCGGACACACTCTAGTTGTGTAACACAGTTGGGTGACATCATTGATGCTAACCTTTCCAGCTATGAAAGAAGCTATGATCAAAGAGTAATAGTTGATCATGGGGAATGATGTATAGAATATGGTTTCAAGACATAAAGGGAAGTACGTAGTATCTTCCATATGGATCTACAAGAATAAGTGTACAAAGCAAGGTTCGTGATTTTCCTAAGAAAGAATAGACTATGACATGACATACTCTATTGACCAGACCTACTAGAAGTGTATATCAAGTATATAACCACCTGTACAGAATGAAGAGGGAAGATGATACTCCACTTCAGGGGGAGTGACTACAAAAGATATCTGAGTTCAACATGGTACGACATGATGGACAACTTCCTGATGGATCGAGACTTTACTGAGAGTAAAGTGGGTTTGAACCTTCAAGGTTGAATGCCGAAGACTAGGATATGTTGATGACCTGACAAGAGGAACTCATGGAAGATGTTATGATGAAAGAATACTAGAATGATGTTTGGGATATAGTACTCAAACCAGAAATCAAGAATGTGGTATCCTCCCAATGGATTTGCAAGATAAAATATGTTGTTGATAGAAGTAAGGAAATACTTGTGGCTAGAGGTTTCTATAAGAAAGAGGGAATTAATTTTGAAGAGACACTTACTCCAAAAAGCAAGGTACACTTCCTTTAGAACTATCATGGTATTTTCTTCCATGATGAAGTAAAGACAAGCCTTCCTTATTGGTATGGAAGGATAGATAGTTTCCTGATGAAAGTCGATCCCAACCTTTACTTCAAGGTTATAGAAGATGAACATGTCAGACTATTACTATGTGAATAATCTATTCCTGACAAGGAATGAGAAACATATTGTGGAATGCAAGAAGAAGCTCGCGAAAGAATTTTAGATGAAATACCTTGGGTTAATGCATTATTTCCTAGGGAAAGTATGCAGTAGTGATATTGAAAAGATTCGATATGTTGGAAAGCAAAGCCATGGCCACACCCATGGATTCCAATTTGAAGTTTTTAGCTGATGACTCATCATAGTTAGTGGATGTGACTCAATACAGATATATTATTTGGTCATTGATGTATCTAACAAATACCAGACCAGAAATTTGTTTTGATGTGAACACCTTGAATGAATATCTAGTTCAGCCTAGACATGTTCACCTGATAAATGCAAATCTTGTGATGATATATCTGAAAGGCACTATAGAATTTGATTTATACTATGATGGAAACCATGATTACAGATTGTATGGCTATATAGATGCATATTGGGCTGGAAGTATCTCAAACAAAAAAAACACATCAGGTGGATGCTTTTGTTTGGGGTCTGCTATGAGTCCATGGTTTAGCAAGAAATAATCTAGTGGCATGGCTGAAGTAGAATACATAGCAGATTGCTTTGCTAAGTTGTGAAGCCATATGGCTTCGGAAGCTGATATCAAGTCTCGGTGACCTGAAGATGGATACTACAATTATTCTATGTGATAGCCAGAGTTGTGATGATAGAGAACCCTGTGTTCCATCGTAACACGTAGAAATATGGTATTTCTACATACGAGATAAGATGTAGATGATGATGTTTCAATATTCCCATATTGAAGACATTGATGATGTTTCAGTATTTACATACTATAGATACAGATGATCGTGATTCAATATTTCTATACTGAATACAGAGATGATGATGATTTCAATATTTCTATATTGAATATATAGATGATGATGCTTTCAGTATTCACATACTAGAGATGATACAAATGGTGATACTTCAGTATTAACATACTAAAGATGTAGATGATGATGGTTTAGATGATGATGTGTTGATGAAGCCTCTGTCCGAAGTAAAGTTTGAACACTTTTGAGACAAGCTTAGTGTTGTTTGGAAAGACCTTCCCCGAAAGGGGGAGTAGTGATGTTGCCGTGGGATTGTATCATCCTCGGGAACTTGCTCTAAAGTGATTTGGGGACTTCGGTCCTCGAGAATGAAGGGGGATTGTATCATCCCTGGGAACTTTCCATAAAGTGATATGGGGACCTCGATCCTAGAGAATGAAGAGGGATTGTATCATCCTGGGACATATTTCCAGAAGTGATCCAGTGACCTCAGTCATCGAGAATGTGGCAGGATTGTATCATCCTTGAAATTCGGTTCAGAATGGATCTGGTGACTTTGGTACTCAAGAACGTGGTAGGATTAATCATCCTTAGACTTGATCTCATAATTATGAAAGGAAGGATTGTCTTAAATATTGATGAAAGTGGACTCGATCCCGTAATTCCAAAAGGAAGGATCGTCTTAAATGTTGATGTAAGTGGACTTGATCCCGTAATTCTGAAAAGAAGGATCGTCTTAAGTGTTGATGTAAGTGGACTTGATCCCGTAATTCCAAAAGGAAGGATCATCTTAAATGTTGATGTAAGTGGACTTGATTCCTAAAGGAAGGATCATCTTAAATGTTGATGTAAGTGGACTTGATCCCATAATTCCGAAACGAAGGATCGTCTTAAATGTTGATGTAAGTGGACTTGATCCCATAATTTCGAAAGGAAGGATTATCTTAAATGTTGATGTAAGTGGACTTGATCCCATAATTCCGAAAGGAAGGATTGTCTTAAATGTTGATGTAAGTGAACTTGATCCCGTAATTCCGAAAGGAAGGATCATGTCGATTGTTGTTACACTTGCTATAGATGATGTTAGTCCATCCTTGAGCTGTTAATGATGATGTTACTGATCGAAAGGTCAAAGTGTTGATGATTATGTTGCTGATCAAAAGGTAAAAGCATTGATGATGATGTTTTTGATCAAAAGATCAGAGTGTGATGATCATGATGTTTTGATGATGATGTTTCTGATCGAAAGATTAGAGTGTGATGATGATGATGTTTCTGATTGAAATATTAGAGTATGATGATGATGATGTTGCTGCTGATCGAAAGGTCAAAGTGCTGAAGAAGTTGTTGCTGATTGAAAGGTCAAAGTGCTGAAGATGTTGTTGATGATCAAAAGGTCAAAGTGATGAAGATATTGATGCTGATCGAAAGGTCAAAAAGTTGCTGTCATTGAAGATTGAATATGAATACTATATGATGTCGAAAATATTCCAATGATTTATAGATGTGTTACCCTAATGATGTTGATGATGTCCTCTATCTCTCTCCTACTATTGTTGTTGTAGAATACCCTTCTCGTTAAGGGGGAGTGTTGAAATATTGTAACTTTGAAGAATATTCTATATGTATCTTTTGTGGTCCCCGATGGTCCTACCGGGAGAACCACTTGTATTAATTTGTACCCCAATGCTTCTAATCGAAAGAAATAATAAGAGTCATGAGGTAGTCCCCTCTAATTGTAAAGGTGGGTCATTAGCACCCCAATGTGGTTACTTGAGCCTACATGTGTAACTTGAGCCTACATGATTAACTCGAGCCTACATGTCGGATTTAATTATGAAATTCAACGGATGAATATAAATAGAGGTGTGTCTCTCCTCATTTGAAACACACACTCTCACTTGTGTAGCGGATTAGTGGAGGAGAGAGAAGTAGCTGGAGAAGGAGGAGGATCAGTCTTTTATCAGCCTTTTGGTTTTATCTTTTTTTTGGGGGCATCTATATTGAGGAAGCTTTTGCTGGGTTTTTCCCTGTAGGGTTTTCCCAGGATAAATATTTGTGTTCTTTTTTGTATGGTTGTGCTTGTCTATCTTTCAATGATCTTTTGTCTTATGGTTATGCTGTTATAATGCTAAATGTTTTAAGATCTGATATAACCATTAAAAATTCAACACCTTCAAGGTATGACTGCTTATGGAATGAGATATGCCTCCAGTAGAGGAGTTATGCTATTTCGATATGTTGATTCATATTAGGGTGGTAGCATTGTTGACTAAAAGAGTACATCTGACTATTTTTATAGTTTGGGTTCAACTATGATCTCTTGGTCCAGTAGGAAGCAAGGTTTTGTAGCCTATAGTACTATAGAAGTAGAATACATCGTGGCTAGTAATACTTATTGAGAAGCAGTGTTTCTTAGGAAGATACTTGTTGGGTTGTTTGGCGAGAATCATGAACCTACAATAATTCAACGTGACAATCAAAGTTACATCAAGGTTTCTAGAAACTTTGTGTTTCGCGACAAGTCGAAACACATTGAAATGAAGTATCACTTCATCCGATACATGGTCAAGAAAAGTGCAGTAAAAATTCAGTACATTGCTACTAATGAGAAGACTACATATGCGTTAACAAAGTATCTATTATTGATGAATTTTAGGTACTTCCAAGACAAGCTTGATATGACATAGAATACCTCCCTCGTTGAGAGGGAGTGTTAAATATACAACATCATGAGTCATTATCCAAGCTAATATTGTGCAACAAGGATTGGGCCTCATATGTTGAGGTAGGAAGCCTTAGTTGGACTCAAGTACTTAGCGTATAATTATTGGGTTGGACTCAAGAATGACTAAGGATTATGTATAAATTTTATTCCTCATGTGTCGAGGTGAATGATTTGATTTATCAAAGTGATGATGTTGTAAAGTCTTATTGGATAAGGCTCCAGACTTGTGTGTCAAGTTAATATTCTCATGTGGACCTCTAGTTATAGTAGGTATCCATGTGATGGAACTCCCATATAGAGGTAATGCTTTGCATGTTGAAGCATTTAATGTTGTGTGATGTATTACTAACCATGTTCACTTGTTGCTATTAAGTCCCCTTTAGAGACTAGCCACCTCTAGAGTGAACTGCTTTAGCATATGATAATTTGGTACAAAGTAATATAATATGATCACAACATATGACAAATATTCTTATTATAATTCGATATGATAGATAATTAAAGTTATCACATATTTACCATGCATTAAAATATATGAGATAAATATAAATGCATAGAGAACAAAGATAATTCAAATTGATGATGAGATGAATTTAGTTGACTAAGGCGAACTCGAATTGTTAAAGCTTCAATTAAAGCTTTAGTTAATGTAACAATGTATGCCTCGGTTAAATATTGTTATGTTTCAGTTAAAGCAACAATGTATATATCAGTTAATTAAAGGAGAACTCGTAGTGGTCACTTTAGTAAATCAATCAACATGATTTCATTTTATATTAGTTAGCTAAATTGTTAATAAAAAGGAATTAGTTAACTAAAATGTTTTGCATGATGACACTTTACTTAAACTAAAATAAGACACTTTAATTAAATGAAAAGATGACACTTAAGTTATGACACTTGAGTTTCCACTATTGCATGATGACACTTGAGTTAGCTTGTTAACTAAGTGATCCTACATCAAGTTAGTAGAAGGAGAGTTCATGTTGAAGTTAGTCAAGAATTATTTAATTTCAAAGAAGAAAAACATTGCACATTGAGTGTGTAGGATTGAAGAAAATGAGGTGCACAACAATTATCCAAGAAGGAAATTCACAATAGTTTGCATGGGAGGCTAATTCCCAATGTAGTGATATGCTATTCCTTGCATGGCACTAGTTTGACATGTTATTTATTGTATAGAAATCATAGGAAATTTCATCTAATTGATCTCTTTTCTCTACTTCTCTGTATGTAGATCGAGGGTGTTTGGTGATTTCTTATCTCCTGGAATAAATATGCTATTGTAAAAATGCATTCTATGCTATCTATGATTCTTATACTGAGAAGATTTGTTGGGGTTTTTCATCCTCATTTTTTTGGAGGGTTTTCCCCAGGGTACATTTTGTGTTATGATTGAATGTGTTTTATGTGATTGAATGGTTAATTGTTTCAAGTATTCAATATTTCTTCAATTAAACAATTAAAGATCAAATCTCAACCAAAATTCAACATGATGAAGATGCTAACACCAAGAACTTGTCAACAAATTCCCTTAAGTGAGTGGTGTGTGCGAATGAGATCTTGAGTGACCCTTCGAGGCCTCAAACCCCTTATGTATAATATATCAATGAAAACATAGTCTAAACATATAACACTAAAGAATTCTTCCTAGACATATTGAAGGATATTTAATATAATCCCTTTATTTTTCTTATATACCTTGTTGGTTGTGGTCGTCGTCATCATCATTATTAAATAATATATTTATATTTGTAGTTAAGACATTATGCTCACAATGGTAACAAGTATGCATGAACCTCATTGGAGTTTTTGTCGCAACACAATCTAATATTTGTCTTCCATGAGTGGAAGAGCAAGTCAAGCAGTGTCGTGGTTATGAAATTGGGCCATAGCTACAAGGGATTTATCCTACTAGTGCTTAGTATAGGATTAGATAAGGAAGTAATCCATGTGATTGTTGCAGGAGGGATTTGAAGAAAATGACATATGTAAAAGGTGATTGTCTCTTAAATGTGCAAGTCTAAGCATTGATGGACAGTATATCTAAATAACATGAATAATGGTTTACACATATATATTTGTAGAGGAGAGGATTTCTCCCTTTGATGTTATTGTCAACCAAGGATATCTAAAGATTAAAAGTTATTCTATCACTAAGGACCTGATTAGTTGGTAAAGAAGGTGGTCATATCCTTCTACCAAGGTTCATTTTCCATCGAGTTTGTGGCACGTTCATCCCACTACCAAGTCAATATCTATGGCACATTATTCCTAATGCAAATAAGAAAGGTGTGGTGATGGAAAAGGTTTCTAATCCTTAATTACATTGATGTTTTCTCCCTTGGGATTGATTGGGTGTCACTAAAGATAAAATGTATTTTCTCCTTCACTTAGAAGATAGTGAGGACGAGAACTAAGTGAGATACTATATTGGTGTAGGTGATTGATAAAGATTCCAATTGTCTATAGAAATGAAATTAGGACCATAGCATAGGAGCATAGGACCATAGGTCAGAAATTAGAATATTTATCCTTGGCTAGCTCCTGTTAGGTTATTGTTGAAGAACTCTCCCTAATTCATCTCTTGCATAGTTCCATTTTCCAATGGATTGCTTATATACATCGCATGCCATGAACAATACCAATAGTGGCATTATACATCAAGCGCTACTAACAAAAATTGTTATATAGACATATAAACATGTAGATAACATATGGGGAGTTGAAACTGCTGATAGAAGTTAAATATTCACATGTTGTCTTCCAAAAAATGCCTTAATAGTTGGTTGAGGGATCTTTGATTTGTGAAAAATAGTATTGAGAGTCCTTGTCCATTCTATCAAGTAATTAAATCATATTGTTGTAAGTGGTCTAGTTTAAAATCCACCCATCTTGGAGTTTCTTCGATACCATCCTAAGAAATTATTTTTTTCATCCTATCACCTAGAAAATGATATTGCTAGTATATTGCTCTACTACTGATCATGTATTTATTATGGCCTATAATAGGTTAAAAATTTAATTTTTATGAATTATATTAGAAATTGTAGAATATCAACAAATACGATAGGGAAGGTAATGTTGACCTACTACATGATCCATCATTCTTTAGCATTTGTATATACTGTTGAAATCAACATGCAAGAGTTTGATTTTGATGCCTTGAAAAATTGCTTACAAAGGTCATAATAGTGTTCAAACATTAGAACACCAATGCTCGAATTACTTGGAAGAGATGCATTATATGTAATGTTGGACCATGTGTTGGAGTACATATTTAAAGTACTTGTATGAATTCCACACCCCACCTTTGTGGATATATTTAAAGTGCTTGCATGTATGCACACTAGCAACCCCCTTTCTCCTTTTTTTTTCTTCATAGAAAAATCAAATTCGTAAAGAGTTGGAGTATTTGTGTAATAAATGACTATTTAAGGAAATATAAACCCTAGAAATACCTTGCATTAGATATTCAAGGAAAACTAGGGTAAAGAGTTTGTACTGATATAAAATCCAAAAATTCTGTGCCTTTATATTTTTTTATGATTTTTTCTACAAATGTATTATGATAGAAACCTAGCAATTCATCTTGTATATTTTGGAATTCATTCTCACAGCAGAGGAAATTCCAAGAATTGCATGCATTAATAATTATAGTTATCAAATAGTTTGTATTTAATTTATAAATTAAAGATGGTAATGTCCTACACATAAATTAAATAAAAAGGGAAACATTAAATTAATAAATCAATAAAAAAAATTCACAGTTTTAAATATATGAATCATTTCATCAAACAAATCATCGATTATAGGTGGAGAATATATATTCCTCATGGTGAGATTGTTGAATTTCTTGAAGTCAATGCATAACCTCAAAGTCCCATCTTTCTTCTTTACAAATAGCATCAGTCCTCCCCAAGGAGACACACTTGGTGTATGCATTCTTTCTTCAACCATTCTTATAGATATAAGGTTAAATCCTTCAACTCTGGTGTACTCATTCTGTATGTAATTTTGGAAACATGGGTACCTCCATACACCAAGTCAATAGGAAAATGAATGTCCCTTTTTGGTGGAAATCATGATATTTCTTCTAACACATGTGCAACCTCTTACAACACTCCAAAGTACTCTACAGTTGGAATTTTACTCTTGTCTATATATTCAACATGAATTGCATACAACTAATACCCTTTTCTGAAACATCTTTTCAACTACACAAATGCTATTTGCCTTATATAAATTTTCCTTTGATTTCCTTTCATTATCTTTTTCTCTCTTTCTTCATCAAGACAAGTGAGAGTCTTATTATGTAAATCTAAAATAACACGATGTGCAACCAATCAATACATCCCATTAAGCACATCATAGGAACCAAATAGAGTTATGTTCAAATTTACAAAAGTATACAATCCATTCATATCTAATGGGAAACCTCATACTATCTCATTGATTTTCCTTTTGTTTCCAATAACCAACTAAACCATCCAAGGTTTATCAGGGTTACTTCTCTTTAGCTAAAATATTTCATACAAATTAAAAGCAATATACCTATGACTTTCTCCAAAATCAATTAAAATGGCATTAGGTTGTTTGACAATCTTAACTTTAACCTGAATCATGTTGGACTGGTGCTCTTCCTATCTACTATCTATGGTTGCATATATTATGGGAATGTTTTTTTCCAAACATTCCATGGTTATTACTTCTTTTATTTTGTCCATAGTCCTCATTCTATCTCCCCTTGAGGAAAATATATATACAAGTTAACTGCTTCACATCCCCAACACTTGAGTTGTTTCCTTGTTATTTTTTCTCACGACTTTGTCATTCTAGGTCCATGTCGAATTGGATTTATTTTTTTAGATGAATTTCAGTATTGAACAAATATGGGTTAAATCATTTCTTTTTCTAATTTTTCTTATATATTTCCTATTATCTCTTGAAGACTTCTGAAAAATATTCTTTGTCATTATTATGATCATACATACATTTGGATTTTTGAATTGGTTTTTCAAGAGTATTGAATTCATCTAATTTAATTATGTATCTATATGTTGAAGGAAACACTCTTAAGAACCTTCGTATCTTTATGTTCTCTTCTTTGAAAAACCCAACATATATAAGCAATTTCAAAAAATTTATTTCATACTCTTCAATACTCATATTTCACAACTTGAGTTCAAATAACTCCATCTTCTTCGCATACTAATTCTCAAATATATAATTTTGTTGAAAGTACCTTTTGAATTGCTTCCATGAGATCCTCTTTTCAATAATATGATTCAATTGAACCAATTGATCCCATCAGATGGAAGTATTTACCTACAAATTGTTGATGGAAATTATAGCTTCCACATTAAACAAGTGGTTATGTAAGTAGAGATACTTAATCACCCTAATAACCAAGATTCAACATCTTCTCCCTTCTTATTCTCACCATCAAAATTGGGTGGCTTAATCTTCCTAATATTCCCTTATATATCTTTCTCAATATGTATGATTTTATGATGTTTAACTGAAAACATTTATGGGGTTCTCCTTGATTCTTCAAATGAGTTTGACCTTTTGGTTGGATGAGGTGGTGAGGAATAATGTCTAGGACTCTTGATATTACTCTCAGAATGTCTGAATCTTTCACAAGATATCTTATTTGAATATTCTATGTATGCTTTCTCATGGATTGAGGTTGATCCATATGATTTTGCTTTTGTAATAGATTCAAACTCTGCATCAATTGGGTATTCAATTGATTTTGTTGCTCTTGCACCCTTAGAATTTTTTCATTGTATTCCATACAACTTTGCACCTACATCCTCAATTTGTTCATTGTTTCTACCAACTATACTGATTATATGCCCACTAGACTCTATTTCTCCATTACAGACTCTAATATTCAGACCTTTGACTTCTTCTTCATGCCAGGTTGTATGGAATTTCCCCTTCTTCCATTTTTTTGCATTGAACTCTCATCTACAATTATACCTATGCAATATTGTATCTGCAATGTGTACATACACATAGTTTTTTAGATATACTTTATTTCCAAAATTCAAATAAAATGTTCATATATATATACAAAGATTCTAGAAACTACACATTTGGCAATTATGTCAAATAAGGCTGCAAACCATTTTCTACTCAAATTTTGGAAGTATCTGAAAAAATAACTCATTTTATGATTAATGATCCCTATTATCCTATATATTATCTTCCCAATGATTATGGACACACTTATTTATGAGCTTACATCTTAAAGTTGTAGTCCCTCGAAATCTAAAAAATTTCCCATTTTCACACTTTTCTTGTAGATGCACTGAAACTCAAGGACCAACTTTGGAGACATGTCATAGAGAATATGGAAAGAATTGGATTTTTTTTTTGGATCGAGGATCAATATCCCATATGTTTGTGAGAATTATGGAACCTTTTTACTAATATGATGCTCTAGTCACTTTTTGTGTAAACCTAAAATTATCATTTTTGTTCTTTATGCACTTCTTCCAAATAATATTTTCAACAAAAACTCTTCTAAAAAACTAAGTCTTTATAGAAAAATCCCTCTAATAAAATTTGTTTGGAATGTTAAGTATATAAAAGGTCAAAAATCATAAAATTTTCTAGATTTGGATTCTTGGGTCACTTTTGTGTCCTGTAAATTTTTCAAAATTGCAAAAACCTACACCCATATAGTGTATTTTTTTATTCTTATGCACCACTAGTCCAAACCCTTTCTAATTTGACAAAAATCCACCTGGTTTATTTCCATCTTGGTAAAAGATTGCTCCATAAATTGTTTTATCCCCATTTAGGATTTGAGTGTTTGTCTTCAAAAGACATTGTTTCCCTTTTTCTCTATCAATCTCGTAGTCCTCTTCTCTATGAAAAAATGCTCAAAATTTTAGCCAATTTTGATTTATTATGCTTTTGTTATAGCCAAAACAATTTTTTGGCTCTATAATCTTTTATATACATTTTTCGTTCTGCTGATGTGTTATGATGTTGATATGGTAGGGTGTTGACATGCGATGAAATGTGTCTATTGATGTGGAAGTGGGGTCTTACGTGTCATACCATAGTGAATTTATGTCATCCTCCATGCCATTCCTAGACTTACCACTCATAAAACAATATCTGATCATCTGAATCCAACAATTCTATCATGAGTATTTTTTCAAATAGTTTGCTTGCAAACTATATTCTTTACCCAAATTTCGTAGAACCAACTAAAACTCAATAATTTACTCCATCTACTTTCCATTTTCGGCCCAACAATTCAAATAATGATTAAGTATTTTAATTAGAACATTGAATTGAATATTTGGAGGGATCAACATGGTTTTTCCACGAATATATCATGGAGTCATTTTGTTAAACACTTCATTTGGAACTTGTAACTTATTTCTATGCATATAATTTGCAGCCCATGTAGTTCTAGTGTTTCAACTTGTATCTTTGATACAACTATGTAGCATACCCAACCACCCATCTAACACAATTGACGTGACGGGGTAGTCAAACTTTGTTTATGAACCATTAATTTATGTTACATTACTCAATTTCAATTGATTCACTTTATAATTATTTAACAACTGAAACATATATAGAAATGAATCAACAAATTACTCATTTTAAAACACATGTAATTCCTACCATGCATGCATCTATACAATACTTATACAACTCATGCACATATAAATTTTCATAAGCAACAAATTAAATAAATTCATAACAGAATTATAAACCATGTCATTCAAGACACATTTGGTACTGATATTTATGGTAAATGTCCTCCAATTGGTTGCAAATGAAGGGTGTTCCTCCCAACCATAGGCACTATGTCAAACTTTCTATTACTTTGATAGAGGAAACCCACAAGATGGGGATATTAGTCCACAAGGGGTGAATTTTCAAACTATTTTAGCCAACCACAACACATGAAACCTTCTAGTGTTAAAACCCCCTCCGCTATAGTCTGAATCCACTAACATGCATCCCTCATTATCCTACTCAACATAAGGGATGGAAATCCCCTACTATGCATGTATTCTCTAAGGATGTACCCATTCCCTTCCAATTCTTGAGCACAAGTTGTCCAAGGAGTCTTAGTGTCAAAACTCTACGGAACTCATATACAAGCCATACTTATCTCACATGGGCACTAGGCCTATTAGAACCAACTTCCTAGGGTAATTGACATGAGAAAATAGGAAACACAAGTTCCTCTCTATTATACTAACCAGAGCTCAAATAGATTTATGGAGTGAATGATAGGTTGAATGATCGAGGAATGAATGAGTTTCTAACATTATATACACATGGGTTTTATGTGGATTCCTTAAAAGAGGGCACTTTCCCCTCCTAATTCCATATTAAGATAATCAACCCATGATTAATTAAAGTGACCCTCATAACCATGGTTAAAGAATTTTGGGTTAAAGATGCCAATGAAGGATAGGGACATAAGCTAATTTTAACTAGGGTCATCATCCCTTATTCCCTTGTCACTTCCTTGACTCATGTAATCCTAACCCCCCTTCTTTTCTTTGTCCTTCTTCATTTGCAATTGTTAGGGATTTTTATATTAACTATATTTTACATCATTTGGAATAGTCATTGGTATCCTAAACCATATAAGTTTGGAATCTAGCCTTTATATAATTGCATACATAATCACATGATGAGGTAAAAAATGGGGTGCTACATTTAAGATTCTTCATTTTTCTAATATTTCCATTTGCATGCATTCCTACAATATGGATTTCTTCAGTTTTGACTACCAAGGTGCATGTACCTTGGCTTCTAGTGCCAGTACTACAGGTTTCCTTCAAAAGATCGTACAAGTTAAAAATTTGTATCTCGTGAAGGCATGAACCCTCCCACTACCTTGTTCACAAACAATTTAGTAACCATTAATAGGGTGATGAGTGGGTAGTTTACCTCCTAGCCTAATCTAGTAATTTAGGAAATATGATTCAATAATTTCCTGTTGATTGTTTACCTATGATGTACTCTAGTGTAGGAAAATTGATCTTGCTCAATAATGATGAGCATAATAGTAGTCACTTCATGGCATGGCTACTTACTATTCCATCCATTGCATATTCTACCTTTATTTTCACTAGTGATTATATCTCACATATTCCTATGATTGGATAGTCTTATCAAAATATCGTGACTCGGGGCATGGATTGGGCTATGCAACTAGTTGTCCCCAAAAGGGTCCATTGCTTAGTTCATTTAGTTTTGGGGTTATTTTATAGTTGTTGTTTCTATGGTTCCATATGTAGGTAGTCCTTTGTCTCTAATTGATGTATTGGAACCCATCTAGGGTATATGATGAGAAAGTGAATACAGCAAAGCTTTTGGGCCCCACTCTAAAATTTTGTATATAACTTGATTGAATGTCAAATGCAGTATATTTTTTCCTATGGATATGTAGATTTAATTTTATAATGGTATATATTTAACAATTATTGTTTGGTATTCCCTTATTTATATAATTTATGGTTAGATGTTAAATTTGTTACATGATTCTAGTTATGCCACTCACTAGGATTTTCCTCATCTTTCCACAATCTTGGTTGTGTTCTAGGTGAGATAGTATTAAATTTAGGAATATTTAAGATGCCGTCACATATATACTATATAGGACCTTTGTTGGCATTTTCATGAGAAGCCTCGTCGACCTTTATTGGCCCTTGCATCAGAACCCTAGTCTCAATCTATTGTCAACAAGTACCATATGCATGCAAAATTTTCTTACAAGGGAAATGGATATAAACCCTAACTATCCATTATTGCATTGTATAAATCAACATTTGCATTATAATTCTATCCACAAGAGGGACCCACCATGTATGAAAGAATCTTATAATATTTTGCAACAAATTATGTCTTAAAAAAAGCACAACACAAAAGCATACCTTATTTTGTTTTTATTGCTTATTGTTTATATTGGAAAAGTGTTTCCCACATCTCTAGGGCATGGGAATATTATATCTCTCTCAACATTGAACCGTGTAACTGGCTTCTTGTTATTCATGTTACAATTAATTGATCTCAAGAGGAGAGGAAAAAACATATCTTATATGCCACACAAAAACTTTTGAGGATGCATACTTATTATCTTAAGGTGCAGAAATGTGACTAGTCTTAATTATTTTTAAAATGTCGTCTATAAAATGTTTGGTGCATTAGTGTAAATTTGGGTCTAAAATGAGCCTCATAATTAAAAAATCTCACTTATAAGTTGGAATTCAGATGTCAATAGAATTTTAAGAAATTTGGTTATGTTGGATGTATAAAAATCAAAGATGATTATGTGTCATAATTTTATTTGTCAATAACTAACTACATATAAACTCACTTCCTTAGGATCTTAAAATATGCTTGAAATACTAAATATAGGTAATTTTAAATACATATAATAGTAATTAAAAGTAAAATAAAACTACCTTGAAATGCGATAAACATTTTTATCATAAATTTTATTAAGAGAAATTAATATATAATAAAATAATTATATATATATATATATATATATATATATATAATAACTAATAGATTATCTATGATATAATAATAACTAACTACCAATTATATATTATGAACTAACAAACAATAACTATAACCATGGTTTATAATTAGTATATAATATGTATTAACTAACAACTACTAAAAATTTATGGCTCAGTGATTTCTTCAGGTGTCGTGCTAGGGGATTTGTGAACCACAACACTTCATGTGGAACTTGTAACTTATTTCTATGCATATAATTTGCAGCCCATGTAGTTCTAGTGTTGCAACTTGTATCTTTGATACAACTATGTAGCATACCCAACCACCCGTCTAACACAATTGAGGTGATGGGGTACTCAAACTTTGTTTATGAACCATTAATTTATGTTACATTACTCAATTTCAATTGATTTAATTTATTATTATTTAACAACTGAAACATATATAGAAATAAATCAACAAATTACTCATTTTAAAACACATGTAATTCCTACCATGCATGCATCTATACAATACTTATACAACTCATGCACATATAAATTTTCATAAGCAACAAATTAAATAAATTCATAACAGAATTATAAACCATGTCATTCAAGACACATTTGGTACTTATCTTTATGGTAAATGTCCTCTAATTGGTTGCAAATGAAGGGCGTTCCTCCCAACCATAGGCACTATGTCAAACTTTCTCTTACTTTGACAGAGGAAACCCACAAGATGGGGATATTAGTCCACAAGGGGTGAAGTTTCAAACTCTTTTACACAAGTATAACACATGAAACCTTCTAGTGTTAAAACTCCCTCCACTATAGTCTGAATCCATTAACATGCATCCCTCATTATCCTACTCAACATAAGGGATGGAAATCCCCTACTATGCATGTATTCTCTAAGGATGTACCCATTCCATTCCAATTCTCGAGCATAAGTTGTCCAAGGATTCTTAGTGTCAAAACTCTAGGGAACTCATATACGAGCCATACTTCTCTCACATGGGCACTAGGCCCATTAGAACCAACTTCCTAGGGTAATTGACATGAGAAAATAGGAAACACAAGTTCCTCTCTAGTATACTAACCAGAGCTCAAATATATTTATGGAGTGAATGATAGGTTGAATGATCGAGGAATGAATGAGTTTCTAACATTATATACACATGGATTTTATGTGGATTCCTTAAAAGAGGCCACGTTCCCCTCCTAATTCCTTATTAAGATAACTAACCCATGATTAATTAAAGTGACCCTCATAACAATGGTTAAAGAATTTTGGGTTAAAGATTCCAATAAAGGATAGGGACATAAGCTAATTTTAGCTAGGGTAATCATCCCTTATTCCCTTGTCACTACCTTGAATCATGTAATCCTAACCCCCCTTCTTTTCTTTGTCCTTCTTCATTTGCAATTGTCGGGGATTTTTATATTAACTATATTGTACATCATTTGGAATAGTCACTGGTCTCCTAAACCATATAAGTTTGGAATCTAGCCTTTATATAACTGCATACATAATCACATGCTGAGGTAAAAAATGGGGTGCTACATTCAAGATTCTTCATTTTTCAAATATTTCCATTTGCATGCATTCCTACAATATGGATTTCTTTAGTTTTGACTACCAAGGTGCATGTACCTTGGCTTCTAGTGCCAGTACTACAGGTTTCCTCAAAAGATCATACAAGTTAAAAAATTGTATCTCGTGAAGGCATGAACCCTCCCACTACCTTATTCACAAAAAATTTAGTAACCATTAATGGGGTGATGAGTGGGTAGTTTACCTCCTAGCCTAATCTAGTAGTATAGGCAATATGATTCACTATTTTCCTGTTGATTGTTTACCAATGATGTACTCTAGTGT